>CAHIKZ030000215.1:1320000-1392500 GCA_903632075.3 Acanthosepion pharaonis | reverse complement strand
CTTTTACTGTTGAAATAGTTAAATGTAACAGCCACTTATACTTCAACCGTTTCTTTCTCACACTTCCTGCCTGTGGAACTCCCTTCCGTTTATTTGCTTCCCCCCAAAAAACTAGAATCTTCCAAAATTTAAATGCATCATCAATCACCATCTACTACAATCTTAAATCCTGTTCATCTTTTACCCTTTGCTCAATCCTCCATATACTCACACTTTTCTCTCACTTTCACTGTATGTTACACTCTTGATTTTTCAATTTCCCTTCTTGTTTGCTTACGTCTTCAAAATCTGTGGAATTGAAATTTATTTACAAACTTATCAATTCAAAATTAAAGTGCAATTCATTTAAATATTTTAGCAACAAATATGTTTCATCCAAACAATAAAGTCTCTTGCTAGAATAAAAATTTTTTTACAAAACTAATGTCAACCCAAAATAAAAATAATAATTCCAGCACTGGAAAATTGCTTCTGAATGAAACTCCAGTTGTTGCATTTAATTTAAGATATTATGTATATTTTTGAATATATATATATATATATATATATATATATATATATACAGCACAAAATACATGCATATATATATATTCAAAAATATACATAATATCTTACATGTACAAAATATATATATATATATATATATATATATATATATATATATATATATATATATATATATATATATACACCTATACATGCGCATATACATACATACATACACACGCACACACACATATCCACATACATACTTATATATATATAAACAGATAATTCTCTGTTTTGGAACATATATGTTCCTAACAGAGAATGTCTCATATCGAGACATTGAACATGAAGAAAATTAATTATTTTTAATAATATGTAGAAAACTCCACTTTTACCTGAAGACGGTCATGCGAGACCAGAAACACGTGTCGTAAAATTATGTAAAACAAAGCATAATATTTTTCTAAATAAATCCACATTACAACCAAAAAACGTTTGCAGCACCTCTCTTCTCTTCTTTTTAATATACATACTTTTCTCTCATTGGAACCACTACAACATATTTCTTTTATATATATATATATATATATATATATATATATATACACATGCACACACTCATACATATGCATACATACACACACACACACACACACACATATATATTTATTTGTGAGTCAATGCCAGCATATGTACCCAGCTTGTTTATATGCATTTACACACACCATGAGCATGCCTAAACTTGACAATGCTTCACTGAATCTGTTTGTGTACAATTTTATTTCATTGCATAAAAAGCCACTTCCTTCCATTTCATTAAAATGTAAAATGTTGTCTATGGTCATATCCCCCAGGGTGGTAACTTCCACGTTGCAAAACATGCAAGAGGCAGAATGCCAAAATGAAGAATGAGGAAGGGAAAAGATTCGATGTGGGCGACTGAAGAGCATATTGCAATGCACTTAAGAAAATGAGATATTGTCGGCTGCTCACCACTTTTCCAGTCCGTGGCTCGAAACATTAGCGCAGAAATCTTCACAAGGAACATGTAACTAGGGAAACATCTCAAGGATCCAAGAACAGCATCTCATACCCCTTTTAACGCCATATCATAATCATCAAACAAGAAGAGAAGGGTCCATTTTCCAAATTGTGGTTCAACCTATTCAAAGTGAAATTGTTTTCGTTTTTGCGTGTGGAAAATCACTTGTAAATGAATTATTTGAAGTCCCGTAATCTTTAGAAAGGATTTTTGATTAACGTTAGTGTTTGATCCAGGTTAACAATTTGGGAGTTGAGGGATAAGTAGGAGTTATATTCTTGCTTCAGTCAGATGGCAAATTTAAACTCATTGAAAATTAACATTATTCAATTATACTTATCTTTGCAGATTTTTATATATATTTGTTAGAGGCTGGAATTTCAGCTGAAATCTGAATTTACTGATATAATAAATATAACCTGTTTGGAATTAACATCATTCAGTTATACTTAGATTACAGTGCTGAAAACCATTTATGTATTCGCTGTAAGCTAAAATGTTACTTCCAAGTTCAAGTATTTAGTAACTACCTATAAGTATCTGTAAGTCAATGCACTGCAGAGACTAGCTGAAATCTTTTTCGGTATGCAGGTCGAAATCTCTGCCTTCAAGCAGAGAGGAACCTGGACAAGGCTCTGCTGAAGGGCAGGGTCTCGTTTGGGGAGGTTGACCAACCCAATCCAATTTATGTGGTTTCTATGGGGATTTTTTGGTTGAACCTACTGGCTCGGATAACCCACATTGTGCCACATCTATCCTCATTGGGGGGCTAGTAAATACTGACTGCTGGTCAAACTCTCTGCCTCCAGATAGAGAGGAACCCGGATGAGGCTATGCTGAAGGGCAGATTCTCATCCGGGGCGGTAGACAGACCCAAACCCATTTATGCAGGTTCTATGGGGAATTTTTGACTGAGCCTACAGGCTCGGATGTCCCAAGTTTAACTCAGCCTTGTGCCACATCTACCATCGTGGTGGTGGTGGTGGTGGGGGTCTAGTAAATACTGATTTCTGGAAAATGTTGAGTAAATGGAACGAGAATTAATTTTTAAAAGTATTTGTGTGGGATTGACTTGATCAAGACAAGAACAATTTACTTTACACTTATTGTACTGGTTTTGTGTGCTTGCTTGCTTTTTGCAGGTTCTTTACTTGTGAGATCAAGCCATGATAATGATGTAAATTACAATCAGAAAGAGACAGCTAAAATTTCTGGTATACACAATGAGAAAAGGCAGCTTGTATAATTTAACACTGACAGGATATATTGAAGGCAAGAGTGGTAGGAGGAAACTTAATGAATTTAAGAGAATGGATGGCAAGAGAAAGAGGGATGGTTAGTACAGGGGAAAAATTTACTTAGAGCAGCAAGAGACAGGAAGTCGTGGAGAGCTATGATAGGCCACTTCCTGAAAGAGCATGGAATTTAAAAGATTAGATTAGATCAAGTGCATTAACAAGGAAGGAGATTGTTAAAAAATATTTGTGCTAAATAAATGCTTTTGTTAGTATTAAGCTATGAATTTATTGATGTTCCTGTGTGTGTGTGTATATATATATATATATATATATATATATATTAATAGTATACTTTAGATCCTTATCATTTGTATATAAATATAAAATTAAGGGAAAATTCACACTACTTTTTTAGATAAAGACTTACTTTTGCTATAAATGAGTTTCATAATCCTCTAATTTTGGAAATTTTTATTCTAGATGTGCTTCAGTTATATGTGTTCCTTGCCTCCTATGTAAGATTCAATTTTTCTGCTGTTATAGATTTTTTTTCTTCTTTTCTGTTATAATGCTGTCTTTCACAATATGAAAGTCCACAGTGATACCTAGCTGTTTTATCGAAAGACACTTCATTTACTGGAAAAATGGATCTTGAAACATTTGCCTGAGTAACGAGGAAAAAAAAAAACAATAAATTTTAGAAAGTCTTTTTTACTTTTGGTTCATTTATGTAAACCACTCTCCAATAATTACTGTCCAGGCAATAGTAACTGTAAAAGTTTGTTACACCTATTGTCAAGCTTGACCACATATAGCTTCTACATGTGCGTGTCTTTATGGAGCTTTCTCAATTCTAGTTAGTCCTGGGTATGATGATAAACTACATCCAGCAGCAAGGCTTCTGATCAGGAGGTTTTGGAGGTTTTGCTGTTGTTCCTAGGTCTACCCTAATCCGGGGTAGTAGCACCTGTTAGCATCCTAGCTATGGGCAAATAATCCCCCCCAAACAAAAATAAAAACGTTAGGAAAGTATAAAAATACATTTTTATAGTAAAAATATTAGAAATACATTTTTATAAAAAATGTTACATTTTTTGCACGATCAACAATACATTTTTATAATAAAATGATCAACAATACATTTTTATAGTAAAATGACCAACAATACATATTTATAGTAAAATGACCAACAATACATTTTTATAATAAAATGACCAACAATACATTTTATAGTAAAATGACCAACAATACATTTTTATAGTAGAATGACCAACAATACATTTTTATAATAAAATGACCAACAATACATTTTTATAATAAAATGACCAACAATACATTTTTATAGTAGAATGACCAACAATACATTTTATAGAAAAGATTGATGATATCGTATACATTGTCAAAAAAAAGAAAAAAAACCTAGCTATGATTAATCTCATTTCTTGTAAGGAGAAACAAGTTTTCACTCCTTGTTTGATTTTATAAGATTTTTTGATAAAAAAAAAAAAAAATGTAGATAAGTATTGATTTTCTAAGCGTGGCTTAGATGTAGCACATGGGCAAAAGTATGTGGAACCCAGTGAAGATTGAACTCACTACTCAGTCGGAACTGATCTAGTAAGACAAGCTTTGTAAACATTACACCACATCAAGGTGCCAAAGAAAAAAAAAATGCAGATAAGTAATTATAATTTAATCTTCAAATAATGTTATTCTCTTGAATTGAAGTTTGAATTTTCATATTTAGATTTCAGCATTAAATGACCCATAGAGGTGTTGATATGCCACCAAACAAAAACAACCACAAATTAATGCTAGTACTCAAAAAGATTTCAAGATGGATGAATGTATGTCTTTAATCCAGCCAACATGGGACCCGGTCCTTGGGAAATACCAAGAAACAGAAATTGATCCTTAATGGAATTTCTCTCTCGAAATATTTTCCTGATGTGTGGTTAGCATACTGCTTATTGACATGAAGAATGAGATTGGCATGTTGAGCTCCAGTTCTGAACTTTGCAGCTTTGCCTTTGGGAAAGGCATGAACACATTTCTCCCTCCATCTATAGGTAAAATAGAAAGGAAAACTAGGGTCTTGAGCTTTGGCAGGAGACCAGCCTAAGAGAAAATGGAAAGTGTTCAGTTGAACTATATTCCTTAGTTTCACTAGTTCAAACCTTTATGGCCAAGTCATGCTATACCATGTGCATTGTAGCGAACCACCCTCATTGCGTTTGTATTCAATTGATGAGATGTAAGTTCCATTCAAGCAACTCCTTCTCATGAACTGCTGTTTTGTGGAACCGACTCCCATGAGGATGCTTCCACAGTAACTACAGTCTTAACCTGTTCAAGTTTAGGGTTAACGGTTAACTGCTATCTTCTTCACATAAACTGTCTGTGGTCTTCTACCAGTGTGCTAGGCTAAGGCCTGTTACTCATCATGGCTAACAGACTCTAGGGAAAAACGGAGGGAGAAAGTAACTGATACAATTAGTTACAAACAGAACTTAGCAACTCATTATCTGTCTATATTTCTGTGATGAGGTATTATGTACACTATTTATATTATTCAGACTATTGTTCTCATCTTTGTCGCCATGTTTATCACGTTTCAGCCTTCTTCAGGTGGTGGGAATGTCGAACTGAACCCTTTATTTTGCTCACTGGGGTAGACTGTTCTAGTTCCACGTGCCATGTCTAATTGATGTCAGTTATCTCCTGTTAATTCCCCTCTCTAAGTTCTCCACCGCCTTAACCAGGTATTGAACTCACACTCTTTGGGTCCTGTCACTGGATCTAACTAACGCGTTTATCCACTGTGCCATGTGTCCTTGAGGACATGGCACGTGGAACTAGAACAGTCTACCCCAGTGAGCAAAATAAAGGGTTCAGTTCGACATTCCAATCACCTGAAGAAGGCCGGAGCATACAATGGCCGAAACGTTGTGATAAACATGGTGACAAAGATGAGGACAATAGTCCAAATAATGTAAATAGTCAGCAACTCATATCCAAGTTGTTACTCAGAGTTTTATTCTAAGTGATTGTCAGATGACTAAAATACACCTACCTACACAAAAATATTAAGAGTTTTAGGTATTTGTATTGGTAGGTGTCTGTCGTCTTATGTTATTTTTTAAAATTTTTTTCTTCTTTTTCTTCTTTTTTTCTTTTTTCTTCTTTTTTTTCTTTTCTTTTTTTCTTTTTTCTATTTTTTTTCTTTTTCTTTTTTTCTTTTTCTTCTATATTGTTTTTCTTGGTTTCTTTTTCATTTTCTTTTGTTTTTACAAGATTTTTTTCCTTTTAGTGTTGCTCTTTGAAGATTTACCAATTGCTTGGTCATTTTAATATAATTAAATATCATAATTCTGTTTGTTCCTTTGTTAGTGCCATGCCATTACTTTTGATAAAAAATAGACCATTCCTGTTTGATTGTAAATTTCCTGGATATGGAAAAGAAGTAAATTAAGATCTTACTTGATAGTTGGTAGTGCATTGCGCCAATGATGTGGCTAAGCCATGGATGGCAAAAGAAATTGGATGTCTGGAATTTGTGCATAGTTGTTCTGAAGGATTGGTACCAACTGGCAAGTTGAGTTATATTTTGTGCCTCTAGCTAGATTGTCATGTGATGTATTTCTTACTCTTTGTCATGAATGTAAATTATAACTGAGTTAAGGGTAGATATTTAACCCTAGAATACTAACCATCAATTAAAGTTACCCCACTACTAACCATGGGTATATCATACCTGATTTTGAAAATATCAAAAAAAATATTAAATGTAAATCTTTATTTGAAATATTTTACATGCAGGCACTTCAAACTTTGTACTTTGTGTTAATATTAATAGGAACTGAAAAACATTATTTAGGTAAGAAAATCAGGTACTGAAAATTGTAATTAAAAATAGGAAAATTTGCGCTGGGTACTATATACCCATGGTTAGTGTTCTAGGGTTAAGTTTTCTAACACTACAGGTGAAATAAAGATTCTGGTTAGAATTAGATGAGATTTTTGTGTTCTTTGTATCATTTTCTTTGTTTACAAAATATTCAACTATTATGTGAAAGCACAAAAAGGTTCTTAATCATTTAAAATTAGCAACTTAGAGACATTTTTTGTCCTTGAGCATGACTAAACATTTATTTAGAAGAATAATTTTATACTATTTACATTATTCGGACTATTGTCCTCATCTTTGTTGCCATATTTATTACAACATTTCAGCCGTTGTATGCTCCGGCCTTCTTCAGGTGGTTGGAATGTCGAACTGAACCCTTTATTTTGCTCACTGGGGTAGACTGTTGTAGTTCCACGTGCCATGTTTAATGGATGCCAGTTATCTCCTGTTAATTCCCCACTCCAAATTCTCTACTGCCTTAACCGGGTATTGAACTCACTCTCATTGGGTGGAAATAGAACAGTCTATTCCAGTGAGTGAAATAAAGGTTTCAATTTGACATTCTAACAACCTGAAAAAGGCCGGAGCGTACAACGGCTGAAACGTTGTAATAAATATGGCGACAGATGAGGACAATAGTCTGAATAATGTAAATAGTGTACATAATACCTCATCTCAGAAATATAGACAGATACTGAATAATTTTATATTTACAACATTCTAAAATCTAATCAAATTAAAACTATTGTAATGCAATATTTATCATTTATGTATTTAAAGAAATAAATATGAAAATTTTTTATTCATAAATTTATGAACATTTACTAAATAATTAAAATATGAACCAACTATAAGAAATTTTATATTGTCCGAATCAGCAATTAGCTGATATTTTTTCAGCCATTTCAATAAGCAATATGTTGTAATATGTTCAAAGAGTGTGTTGAGATTGAGGGAAACACCTAACCGATTGCTCTCCCAACAATTACGGGGATAGTAGGCAGAGAGAGAGGAAAGAGACGGGAGGTAATAAAAATGACACTGAATCGGAAAAAAAAGCAACTTTAGGAACAAAGCGCCCACGGAACTGATTTCACAAGACACCGTGTCTTGCTGATAGCTGGTTTTCCGGTTGCTTTTATTAGCAAGAGGCATCTAACAAAAACCCAGATCTTGACCAGTTGCAGAGAGGCCCGTATTTAGACATGCCAAGCTGTCCCGTTGCTAACCCGGGAAACGTAGATGTAACTGGTGTTCACAAACATGTCCAGACGCAATTTGCTATCTCTTTTGCGTTTGTACTGACATGCATTCACCACATAAGATAATAAATAAATTGTGTAAATAAAGAATCTAATAAATAAATAGCATTTAATATTTTTGTTGTTAATTCTCAAGAACAAAGAAAGTGTATGAATTTACTTTTATATGTTTAAGTTTTATTAAAATTTTAATCATTGCTTTTTAAAACAATAAACATTGCCGAAGAGTGAAGATAGTTAAAAACGATGTCATGTCAAAGACCGTCCTTTTGACAATAGTTTTTTCTTTTTTGGGGGGGTTGGCACAAAGGTCCACATTTTCTGCAATGTCTGTGGCTTCCTGAGAAAAATTGGGAATGTGCATATGATGCTCTGTTGCTCTTAACTTTAACTCAAAGTCTTTATAAATGTACAAAAGCAAAGCTTAAGGGAAACATTTATCGATTCAACTACAATATTAGTATCTGTCTATATTTCTGAGATGATGTATTATGTACACTATTTACATTGTTCGGATCATTCTCATCTTTGTTGCCATATTTATCACAACATTTCGGCCGTTGTACGTTCCGGTCTTCTTCAGGGGGTTGGAATTATCTATAACTGATAACTGACATCCATTAGACATGGCACGTGGAACTAGAACAGTCTAACCCAGCGAGCGAAATAAAGGGTTCAGTTCGACATTCCAACCACCCGAAGAAGCCTGGAGTGTACAACGGCCGAAAAGTTGTGATAAATATGCCAACAAAGATGAGGATGATCCGAACAATGTAAATAGTGTACAATATTAGTAATATTTGCAGAATAAATTGTGTCACCAATATATGGTGACGTGTCTGTAATTGTAAAATAAATTCAAATCACATTTTATAGCAAGTAATAAGGTTTCTTTATTTGCCACGAAGTATCTGTTTGTTAGAAGATAACGTATATTATATCATTTGGAACATTCAAAAAAGAATATGCACACATGAAATTAGACATTCTTACGAGTTGGTTACATGGCTTTAGAGTCGGTAGCTCCAAAGATTAGCTAAAAAAAAAAAAAAAAAAAAAAAAAAAAAAGAGCATACATGATGAAAAAAATGCCCCAGACTTAGTAAAAACAAAGTTTCATTGTCAAAAGTTTTGTTATTATTAACAGGAAAGACCAAAGTATTTTTGTATTAGAAAATTATATTTTTAATCTATTTAGAAACATCAAAATTTTGGTTAAAAATTTAGTTTTTCTTGTGTCAAAAAGCGACCATAAATTAGTATAGGAAATTTTAGCATCTTTTTTTCGGTGAAAAACAGACAGTTGGAAATTCTTGCAATAATCAGATAATTGTCAGATTTTAATGAAACATTCAGGACTTATGCACAAATGAATGAAATTATTTTAGAAATGTTTTTTTTTTATACACACTTATGATCCCCATATGGAGAAAGATATCTCATTTAATATCTTCTATGTATCATGTCCCTTTAGGACGTGGGCGATCATGGTTCTCCACAACTTCCTGTCCCTTGTAGCTCTTAGCAATGTTTGCCTTTTTGCTATATTGTCCAATCCCTGTTCTGCTAACCATTTACACACACATTAGGTAGGTTATTCGTTGCTTTCCCCACCCCTCTTGCCTTCAACATGTGTGAGTATTAAATTTTCCAAGCCCTCTTTCCTTATTATGAGCCCTAGAAATTTTGATTGTCTCTTTATGATTCTCTGTATAAGTGTCCTTTTTATGTAAATACCTCCAAAGATTCGCAAAAAAAGAGCATACCATATTAAAAAAAATGTCCCAAACTTAAAAATAAACAAAGTTTTATTGTCAAAATCTTTGTTATTATTAAAAAGAAAGACCAAAGGATTTTTAGATTAGTAAATTATATTTTTAATCTATTTAGAACCTTCAAAATTTTGGTTAAAAATTTGGTTTTCTTGTATCAGGGAGAAATTGGGAAATTTTAGTATTTTTTGCAGTGAAAAACATTGATTTTGAAATTCTTGCAAAAATCAAATAATTGTTAGATTTTAATTAAATTTTCAGGACTTATTCATAAATGAATTAAATTATTTTAGAAATTCTTTTTTTTAGAAAATTTTGGTAAAAGTATTTTAATATTAATGTTTGTTTATATTAGTTATACACAGAAATCCTTGGGGAACTTAAATCAGTTTTTTTTTTTTTTTTTTTTGTAAAAACAGGACCCCCAGATACCGAAAACCTGTTTTGAATCGTAAAATAAAAAAATGCAATAAAACTAAGACATTATTTAATTAAAAAAACGTGTTACGGTCCAGAATGATGATGAAAATTCATCATTCTAAAAATAACCTTGTCATCAGTGATGATAGAAAAGGAAGAATATTTCATCATCCTAACCCCCTTCATTATAAAAACGACCCTTCCACCACAAGAGTGTCAGTAGAGTAGCGTAAACTAGGGTACCCATTAGCAGTAGTCTTTAGTAGAGTAGTGTAGACGAGGGTACTTATAGCAGTAATCAGTAGTAGAGTAGACAAGTAGCAGTACAGAAAAACACGTCTGCCAGCGCTCTGGGAAGATCGAAAACAGACGATTTCAAACGCCATCCTCACAAACGAAATTTTCGGAACCAAACCAAGCAACCATTGATTTTTAACTAAAAGAGACACAGAGATTTTTACACACACACTTTACGAGTATTCTGTAATTCATATCACAAAAAGAAAATACAGACTTTAGATATTTATGTCAACACGTGTCTCAACTTTTTATTGTTGTTATCGTTGTACGTTTATGCATTTTAATTTCTGTCATTAATATCAAATCCAAAGCGGTTAACACATAATGACAACGGGGAAAATAATACACCAACACCCAACCTTACCCCGTTACAAAAACTTTTAATTACTTTTATGAATAAGATATATTATGGACACAACTGTCTTAAGAAAAAAATGTAGATGAATGATATAATTTTACAAGAATTGTTTACATTTTTTTTAAAAAATTTAATTAGAATAATTTATAAAGTTTTAAATCTTTTAAAATTCTGTATTAATTTGTAGCTGTTAGCTGATATTATTATCAAGTAAAAACTGTATTTATTAATCATAATTCAGCTACCATCCGTATATTAAAAAGAATTTTGAATATTTTTGCGTTTGTATAAATGTGCCGATTTTTGTAAATACGGATGTCCATACACGACATTATCATAAAATAAGAGCGATAACTATAGAAAATTTAAAACGAAAGTAATTAAAAAAATTCAATAAAACATCAGATTACGGAGAAAATTTTCTTAAATTTTTAAGATTACTGGGTAGTTAAATATTATATAAAAAAGGCGCTCATATTACTTTCCTCAAGTATTTTTTACAGATATGTCCCCACGTAGAAAATTAGATAAACTTCAAGTTGTCAATAAATCTGTCAACCCTTAATTAAAGCACCTATCTTTGTGTTAAAAATACATTTCTATGAGATTTTAAACTAAAAGTAATATTTGTTTCAAATTACATTAATTAAACTTTAAATCAGCTAATATTCCTGAAATAAAGTTTCAGAAAAAATATATTTTATTTTTGAAAGATGTTTTTAATAACATTGTGCTGACAGAGGGCTAAAATCAGCGCTTTTTAGCGATTTAAAAAAAACTTCCAGCCAATTTAAATTCAGTTTAAAATACAGCAAATTATTTTGCTTATTGGAAATATTAAATATAATCTTGAAGTTAAAATTAAAATAAAAGCTTCAAGAAAGATTTATAGCATTCTGCTGCCACTTGTTTTCGACTACAAAAATCTGTGCAAAAAGTGGATCACAGAGCCTGGATAATTTTTCCCACTTTTCATTGGTCAGTTAATATTTAAATCATGTTCTCAACAACGTCCGTATAACATCGGCGTAGTTCCTGGCTTGACGAAGATACAATTCCGCCCAAAATCTCTATGTCTTTCCGGAGCCGATCACGTGACTACGTTTATTATAAATACCAGACACAATTTCTTTCTTCCTCTTTTTGATTTCTCTGGCTTACTAAAATGTAGCTATTTAAGGAATCAGGTTCTGACCCCTTACGGGCGGACGCTATGAAAACATTTACACACGCACGGAAACTTAATTACAAACATTACGAACATTACAAGCACCAACATATTACGAATATTCAACTACAAATAACAGAAACTAATTAAACATTACGGAACATTCACTCCTTCAACTTCTTCTGAAGCTAAAAGTTTATCAACATATTTTCAGCTTTACAGAATTCTTTCAACTCTCTTACGGTGAACATTTTGAGCAGCAAGTTCGTTCAACTTTCTATGAGCTTAGATAAAAATATTTGCTTAGTAAAGACTTTAATTCCAGTCAAAGGGAAGTAACTCCTATTAATTATGCTTGTCAATCATTATATACATAAATATAAATATTGTTGTTGTTATAGAAACAGTTTTTCGTATCTGTCTATATTTCTAAGATGAGGTATTATGTACACTATTTGCATTGCTCGGACTATCATCCTCATCTTTGTTGCCATATGGAACGCAAACTGTCACAGATACTAGTTCTCAAGGACACATGGCATAGTGGATAAAGGCGTTAGTTAGATCCAGTGACAGGACCCAAAGAGTGTGAGTTCAATACCTGGTTAAGGCAGAGAACTTTGAGAGGGGTATTAACAGGAGATAACTGTTAACTGACATCCATTAGACATGGCACGTGGAACTAGAACAGTCTACTCCAGCGAGCGAAATAAAGGGTTCAGTTCGACATTCCAACCACCTGAAGAAGGCCGGAGCGTATAACGGCCGAAACGTTGTGATAAATATGGCAAAAAAGATGAGGATGATAGTAAATAGTATATAGTTTTCCGTGTTGTTTCTCTTGTTGCTTTTCGTTTGCTTACACATTTAAAAAGAAAAAAAATGTACGGGTTGATTTAGGCCGTTAATACCGTTACAGATTTTTCATTTATTTTGTGGCAGGGGAGGTACCTATTCCAGATAAGGATGATAGTAAAAAAAATCATTTCAAACTTGGGTATCACGTTTCTGTGGACGTACCTTCTTTAGAGGTTGTAGCGAACCGTGGGTTTACGTGTTGTTAAATTAGGAACACCTGTGTTTATTCCTGCTAGAAGAAGGTCCACTACAAGAACATAGCAGATTCAGAGATTGAATCTACTATAAAGAAGTGTAAAGAAAACAAACAAGACTAATATATATATATATCAACAAATATATGTATTAAACAACAAAATTTGCAATGGACAGACATTAACATTTGTGTTTGTGTGTGAACGTAAAGAGTTTGTGTTTTGGTGAATGTTCGTACGTACGTGTATGTGTATAAAGTTCATGGTGTCTCCCACAAGTGGGAAGACGCAATCTTCTGCGAGAGCTTACATTGTAGATGTATTCGCTAAAAATGAAGAAATGAATATTAGGATGACGCAATAAATCGCTCGGTATTTATAGTGTAGGGAGGGCGTCTCCTAGTGAACAATTTGGACAATTAAGGAGGAGTTAACTCCGACACAGAAAAAAAAAAAAAAAAAAACGTTGGTGGCCATTTTCTCAAAAATATTAGCACTGAAAGAACTTTTATTGAGACCTCATATTCTTTTACAAAAGGTTTAAAAATAAATAGTAACTCCACATTACTTTATACTGATTTTGGTTGGCAGTCTTCATGTCAAATGCTAAAGGCGCCGACAAAGTAGCTCATCGACGTCTGTGGCCTTTGGTCCATATGAATTAAATTTGTCTTTAAATTTTAACTTTTTTTTTGCGGGGAAATGGGGAGAATGTACAGATGGTATAAAAGAAATCGGCGAACCAAATTCAAAATCATTACTTACATTATTCGGACTGTTATCCGCATCTTCATTGGCATATTCACAACGTTTCAGCCGTTGTACGCTCCAGCCTGCTTCAGGTGATTGGAATTTTGAACCGAACCTTTTATTTCGTCAGTTGTGGTAAGAAATACAAAGGAGAAACAGATCGCCCCATAGGTACGACTACAAGAACAGCGTAAAGCGGTAACACAAGGGGAAACAGAAAAATCAGGCGTGGCTGACCACATATGGAGGAAAAGAGAGATCACTGCCCCTGTGGGATGAGGTTGAAATCATAGACAGAGAGCATCACTGGAAAATATGAAAATTTAAGGAATAAGCACATATGCTGGGCCACAAAATCTCCTGAGCCGACCAAGAATAGAAATGAATACAATATGGGAATCAGTGATAAGGAGAGCTAGAGAAGGCAATGAATAACAACAAAAATTGCAATATAAGTCCTGGTAAAAAAATGAAATAATAACAAAAATTGCAATATGAGCAAAATATTGCAAAGGATGTTGAGATATTAGGTTTATAAATCCCCCAAATTCTCACATAGATGTTCTCAAGGACACTGATTCAGTGGATAAAGGCGCTGATTAAATCAATTGACTAGACCCAAAGAGTTGTGAGTTCAATACCAGGTTACAGCAATGGTGAACCAAAAAAACGTTAACGCATACTTGAAATTGTCGTTCTTTATACTTTTCGGATGGTCTTTAAAAAAATTTTCTGAATAAGAATTTCGGGGACAATGCTCTTACCATTAATTACTCGAATTCTCGCGAAAATCCAGACACAGCGTCTGATAATAAAAAGATTTTCTTTTCATTTAAATTCACTGTTAATAATTTTTTTATCGGTATCATCTCATGCAAGGCAGTGTAGCCACTAGCACACAAGCGGTTACAGGGTGTGGAGGAATTAGGAACAAAAACATTAGTAATGAGGAGAAAGAAAAAGAACACCCAAGAGGACAGTAGATGAACATTGACATTGAATTTAAATTTTGCAGATTAAAGTTAGCTGGAAAGTATGGAGCCGGAAGGGAGTTCCACAAGCGAGAAGAGTAAGATAAGAAACTGTTACCATAGAAGTTCCGGTTACATCTACCTAGCTCATCTATAAATTGATAGGATCTCACCGCCAGACTAATATTGCGCTTAAATTTATTTTTATCGTAGTTAACGTGGTAAACATATGGACACAGTAAATCTGTCTTGTACTCAAGTGAATCTTTCAAAGATACATGAATCTGCCGCTTACAGATCCTGTTGTCCTCATCTTTATAGCTATATTCATAACGTTTCGGCCATTGTACGCTCTGGCCTTCTTCAGGATCTATGAGATGAGATATTGTAATTATTTCAATTATTTACATTGTTCGGACTTTTGTCCTCATCTTTATAGCCATATTCACAACTTTTTCGGTCGTTCAGTATCTGTCGATATTTCTGAGATGAGGCATTATGTACACTATTTATTTAGGTTGAGAATCATAGAAAAAGAACACCATTGAAAAATTCGTAAACTTAAGAAATCAACACATACGCTATGCCACAAAAATCTCCTGAGCCGACCAAGCATAGAAATAAATACAATATGGGAACCAGTAATAAGGAGTACCGGAGAAAAGCGATAATAACAACAAAAATTGCAATATGAGCTCTGGTAAAAACATGTTTGATAACAGCAAAAATTGTAATATGAGCACTGGTAAAAAATGATTGCTGAAGGCATCAGGTTTATAATACCTAGAAATTCATACACAGATGTCTTCAATGACACATGGCACAGTTGAGGACAATAGTCTGAATAATGCAAATAGTTTTCGGCCGTTGTACGCCCACCTTAAGGATTTCTATATTTCTGGGATGGGGTATTCTAATTATGGCCATTATTTACATTGTTCGGATTGTTGTTCTCATCTTTATTGTCATTGTTATATCTCGTGCAAGATATAATAAACAAAAGTAAACCCAGTGTTGGTTTTCAATAATAATTTTATAATCGGATGTAGGTATGTCAAAATACAGAGACAGAGTCGGGAGTATGCTAACCTCAATAGGTGTTAACAAACGAAGACCTTTTTCGACTGTCCGCTGTGGTCGTACTTAATCGGCAACCAGTCCGTCCATTATCGTGAATGGGGAAGTTGGGTTATATCATCACAACACCTCCCCGAAGCTGAAATTCTCCCTTTGAAAATTTCTGCTTCTAATGTCGTCTTCTTTTTGGATCCGGACTAAAACGCTCCACTGGTTTTCTTTCCCGTGTGCTCCTTCTTTTAGTCGTCACAATTAGATCCCTTTTTGGCGAAGATAATTTCCGCTTTTCAGCCCATAAGGCTGGTCCATGCGATACAGGTTCAAATACACTATTGGGTAGTGTCATGTTAAAAGCATCGCATAACACTTCCATCGGATCTTCTTCTTCGCTTTTTTCACTTTCTTCACCATATCGTGGTCTAATCTGATTGATGTGTCTTTTACATTTTTTACTTTTAATCGTGTAGACCACTTTACCAATACTTTTCTGGATTATGCCGAAAAAATGTAATTTGAAAATAAAACAAAGCAGGTCATAACCTTTCGCGTCGCTTGACGATTGAGGAAAGGCACATTCATGACGTTTAGATAACTTACGGGAGGATAATTCTTTCTACGGATGGAAGGAAGTGAAATTATTTAAGTCAACAAATTATTTACCTCGTTACTTTTAAGGAAAACATTCAGCGCTCTAATTTTTTTTTTTTTTTATGTACTTAGCTTTCATTTTTTACGTTTACGATGCTTTATGGAAAATATAAAGAAAAAAAAATAAGACTGTTAATAGTGAGATTAAATTTCATAAGAAAAATTATCTAATTAATTTAGGTACCTTTCTTATGAAATTTTATCAAAGTGTACATAAAATACTATAATTTTATGTACATTTATTACATTTTACTGTGTTATTTGTATTTCCATTCATTTTATTATTAATTTTGATATTTCATTTATGGAAAATGTCATAACTGAGATTAAAATAAAAAATAAGATCATATAAATTAAAGTTTAGCAGTAGTTATATTTCATAAGATGATACTGTTACTCGTAGGTACCCTTCTCAGTTGAAATTGAAAACTCAAATTAACTTCTCCATACCTGTTTCGCAAAAGTAAGGGGCTTAACAGCGGAGAACAATGCTGAACTCAAATAATGCAACTAAATTGTATTCTGGTTGGTCTTCCGTACTTGATAATTACTGTCCGACTATAAACACAAAAATTACATTTCTTAATTACCATGGCTAATCTGATTGGTCCAAATTATACAATTTTCAAAGCGCTAGACAATGACAATCTCACGCGGACATTTTGAAAGGTTGATGTTGCTTTTAACTAATGTTAAAATATTTTTAAAAATTCAATTTAAATTTTTTTTTAAATCTTTTTAAAATTAAAGAAATAAGAAATAATTGTATTAAAAATTCAATTTTCATTGAAAAAATTTTTTGCTTTCAGAAAATATTGTCCATATTCATGAAAACAAATTAAAACAAATAAAAGCATTTGAAACTAAATAATATATTTGTTTTATTGAGTTTTGTATGTTACAATTCACAGCTGATTTTCAGACGTTGGCCAAAAAAAAAAAAAAAAAAATAACATGATTTGCATTCTTCAAAGCCTTGTGCTTTTAACTATTGTAATCACTAAAACCGATGGTCTCAATTTCTAGAGTTTTCATAAAATTAGTTATGGGGTGTTAATAAATATAAAAAAAATATTTCTGCCATGACTTTAATAATAAAAAACATATTTATAATAATTTCGATCATCTGTGAATAGTTTCTGAAAGTTTCATTAACATCTGACAATTATTTTATTTTTGCAAGATTTTCCAAATTAATGTGTGTAAATACAAAAAAAACGCGCTAAAATTATCTATGTTATTTACTACCCCTTGTTGCGACAAAGAGAAAACAAGGTTTTAAATCAAAATTTAGAATATTCTAAAAAGATGGAAAAATTTTTAAAAATAATTAAAAAAAAATTTAGTCTATCCTCTTCATAAAAACATAAGCATTTTGACCATGAAATTTTGTTTTCATAAACTTTAGTGTCTTTTTCATCAGACTATGCTCTATGTTTTAGCGATTCCGTGGAGTGACTTAGGTTTAAAAAAAACCCAGGTTGTTTGTTTGTTTGTGTGTGTGTGTGTGTGTGTGTGTGTGTGTGTGTGTGTGTGTGTGTGTGTGTGTGTGTTTCCTTTATATATGGGATCGGATTTCTTACATTTTCAGCCGATAAAACAAACATCCACTTTTTTTTAGGGGGGCAGGTAGTATTTCTTATTGTCTTGCACACTTTTTTCTTTATTTATACATTCAGAATGCTTTAAAAATTCCATTTACAAGACAATTGTTTATAATAAAATTCTAATTCTATTCAATCAGGGGACTCATCATAACGATATTGAAAACAATGTTTTTGTTTGAGTTTGACCAATTCGTAAAAAAAAAAAAAAAACTAAGACATGCGTGTCCGTCAACCTAAACAATAATCTAACGATCTCTCCTGATTGTACGAATACAAACATCAGATAATTCTTTATCTTTAGGGAAAGATAATTCCACGTACTTTAGGGCCGTTTTTACAATTCCCTTTGCAATTTGTTACAAGGCAGATCAATAAGGCAATGGTTCTATTTGAAATTAATTCAATATTTAAAAGAAAGTATTAAGAAATAATTTAAAAATGCCGACGTAAGAAATCTGATAGACAAAAACAACAATATTTCGAAGATGATAATTATTAAGGAAAGAACACAGTACTTGTAATAAATTAATAAACCCAAATAAAGTTAATATTTTTTTGTATTAGAAACAACGAGTGGAAAATATATTCAAATCAAATTCTAATTATGAATCACCACAAGCAAAATGTGCAATTTTTTTACTGTATTCAATAAGTAAAAATCATAAATTGTAAAGATTACAGAAAAAGGCTACCTACATTTTCAACCGATTTCAACAAAACTTCACTTTTTTTTGGCAGGTAGTGTTTCTTATTGTCGTGCATTTTTTTCTTTATTTTACATTCAGAATGCTTTAAAATTCCATTTACAAGACAATTGTTTATAATAAAATTCTATTCACCAATCGATAGACTCATAACGATTGAAAACAATGTTTTTGTTTGAATTTGGGTTTGACCAATTCGTAAAAAAAAAAAAAAAAAAAAAAAAACTAATTAAGTCATGCGTGTCCGTCAACCTTAAACAATAATCTTCGTCAATTTTATTTTTCAGTCTTTATGATGGTCGATACTTGATCTATCTCTTACTGTTATATCCCCGGGCAACGGCGGGCTCTACTGCTAGTCTAAACTATAATTTTGGTATGTGAAAATTTCACTGAAATATGTTAGAAAATAGAAGCGATTTATAAAAGAAATATACATGTGGGGAGTCGTCCATTGCAAAGGATTGAGAAATACTGCATTAGACAACCTTTAATAAAATAAACGGTGCAAAAAATTGCTATAAAACATTATTGAACACAATTGATATCTCTAGGTTAATACGTAAGGAATTTGGTCAGGTAAAACCATATATCCTCGTAATGAGCGTCAGTTCTTAGACTGACACCTTTCCTTTTTTTTCCATAACTTATTATTAGAAACTGCTATATTGAAAAAGGAAAATTTCAGTGAAATATGTTTTAAAATTCCCAAGTTTTCATCTGAAATCAAGAGTTTACGAACTTTAAGAAAAATGGTCCCAATATAAAAAGTCTGATGCCAAGAATGTGAAAAAAAACGGTCTAAATGAATCTTAGGAACAAAGAATTAATCATAAATAATTCATTATGAGTATAAATTAAATTAATACTTGAGAATGTTTTGGAATCGAACACTGGGCCTAACTTTTGATAATAAAAAAAATCAAGAACCAGCAATATTATTAGGCCTGATCTGGCAGTTCGGATCCAGTCACTTGCCCACCGGTGTAAGGTTGCCTCTCTATGTCATTTTTATAAATATTTTCTTGGTAATTGTTCGAATGAGCTCTTTGCTATAGTACCGAGACTGTATAAATTTAAGCGCAATACTAGACTGGCGGTGAGATCTCATCAATTTACATTTGAGATAGGTAGATGTAACCGGAACTTCTATGGTAGCACTTTCTTATCTTACTCTTCTCGCTTGTGGAACTCCCTTCCGGCTCCATACTTACCAGCTAACTTTAATCTGCAAAAATTTAAATTCAATGTCAATGGCTATCTACTGTCCTCTTGAGTGTTCTTTTCTCTTTCTCCTCATTACTAATGTTTTTGTTCCTAATTCCTCCACACCCTGTAACCGCTTGCGTGCTAGTGGCTACACTGCCTTGCATGAGATGATACCGATAAAAAAAATAATATTAACAGACTAGATGGCTCAATATTGGAAGAGCGTGTAACGGTGCCCTAGTTACAAAACAGTAAAACTGTTTTGTTTTTTTTAACCTCATTTTGAATGTTTCAACTTATCTGGTTAACAGTGAGTGAGTGAGAGTGGGAAATAAATAAATAAATAAATAAAGAAAGAAAGAAAGAAAGAAAGAAAGAAAGAGAAAAATGGTCGGTTTTAATTACATACAGATATTTTATCGGCTTTTCATTTTTCTTTTTTAACTTCAAAAAGAAAAGAACTTTTTTCTGGACGCTTGGAAAACGTACAATATGGAGTTGCGTATTTCATGGGATGTTCACATATTCAGTCAGTAAACTTTAGAATCTAAGTTTTTAAATGAATGAAAAAAAAATATTAACAGTGAATTTAAATGAAAAGAAAATCTTTATTATCAGACGCTGTGTCTGGATTTTCGCGAGAATTAGTGTAATTAATGGTAAGAGCATTGTCCCCGAAATTCTTATTCAGATAAAAAATTTTAAAGACCATCCGAAAAGTATAAAGAACGACAATTGCAAGTATGCGTTAACATTTTTTGGTTCACTATTGCTGTAACCTGGTATTGAACTCACAACTCTTTGGGTCTAGTCAAATATATATGTCCAAATATTATATTTACCATGTGGGCTACGATAAAAAAAATATAAAATAGATAAATATTAATACTAGTATATATAATTACTTTTAAGCAGGGGTTTCTCTGAGACATTAAAACTATTTCAAGGGTTCCATAGGGGTAAAAATGAAATAATAATGTTATATATATAATATAGAGAGATCCTGAAGAAAGCCGAGGCGTACAACGACCGAAAAGTTGTGAATATGACTGTTGTGATGATATAACCCAACTTCCCCATTCACGATAATGGACGGACTGGTTGCCGATTAAGTACGACCACAGCGGACAGTCGAAAAAGGTCTTCGTTTGTTAACAGTCTTCACTCAACTTCTTGGCCTTATTCTGACCGGTTGTGTGTGTGACTGGTTTGGCCCGCTGGAGGGTGATCGGGTGAATTTGTGAAGATTTGCAGGAGCCCTTCTGGATTGACAAACTTTACGTCCTTTTCTGTTAAGTTATTGTTTTAAGTTTTATTTTTTTATTTCTTCTATTTCTTTTGTTGGTTTTATTTTTCTGGGCTTCGGCCCTCATATATTTTTTATTTTTTTAGTCCGGTTTGACTAAGTCTTACCGGACGACTGCTTTTTTATTTCTGTTTATTTCTGTTTAGTTTTTGTTTTAATTAGTACAGCTCAAGGAAAAAAAAAAAAAAAAAAAACTTTTGGTTTTTTATTTATTTAATTAGCGACCTTGGTCGCATTCTTTCTCTTTTTGGTTTGACTAGTTTGTTTTTCTTTTGCTTTTAATTTATTTTCTTTATCGGCTTCAGCCGAAAACCTTTATTTTTTATTTTCTTTTTCCTTTTTGTACTTTTTTGAATTTTTTGGAAAAAAAAAAAAGTTTCTTTTTTTGGCTGCCTTCGGGCGCCATTTTTATTTTATTTTTTATTTTTTTTTTAGAAAGTCTTACCTGTTTTCAGTTTTTTTTTTTTTTTTTCCCTTTCCTGGTTTATCCAGGCTTTTCTTTATTTTGTGTTTTTTTTTCTGTGTGTTAAAAAAAACCCCCGCTAGTGGTTGTTTTCACAACCTTTCATCATGGCCGACGAAGGCTGTCGGTCCAAAGTGAAAAAAGACCTCTTTGGGAAGGTCGACAACACCAACCCAAAGGATGAGACAAAAAAGCGGGCTGGTAAAAGCCCAAAAGCTAACAGCCCCAAAACTGACCAGAGTTCCTCCAAAAAAAGAGAAAGTCCCAAGAACGATGTTGCCCCTAAAGACGCATCGGGGAAAGCTAGTGAGGAGTCGCCCTCTTGTTGGAAGTCCCCTCCGAATTGTATACTGAACATGGCGGATTTCCTGGACAAGGCGAAAGGATACGCCCATCTGGTGAAGAAAGATGGGTTCGTCGATGATGTCCAGGAACTCGGTATGTTCGCCAAGAGAATGGTGACCGTTTTTGTGGTCGACAAGAAAACCAAAAAGATTTGTCGCTCCACAAAAGACATTGTGATTAAATCACTTTTGTCCCTGGGGATAAAACCCCAAAGAGTCATTAAAGGTAGGGGTTTCTTCATGTGGGACATTCTGCTGCCCACACCAGAAGATTGCCTGGCTATGGCCAAAAAAGAACTTATAACTAAGGATCTTATACTGAGAACTGAGTATGAGGGCCGCAGGCGGACCAGGGTGGCCGTTTTTGAGGTTCCTCCTCAAATTTCGGGAGAGCTTCTAGCTGCATTTTTTATGCAGTATGGCCAGATTTTAGGAGCTCTCTCCGACAATCTGAACGGGGGATGGACGTTTGACATCATGCTGGATCAAGAGGCCTTCAAGTCCGTCCCCAACTGTTTGGTTTTAGGTGACCGGAAAATGCCGGTCATTGTGACTGGTAGGCGACCGACTTGCTGGAGGTGTGGAGAGACTGGTCACCTTTCCTCCTCCTGCCCAGGGAAGAAGGCCCCTGGAGTTCCGGTCACAGGCGACTAAAATACCCCCTTGGCCGATAAGGTTAGATCCGCGGCACCTGTAATGGGTCTAGCTGCGAGGCGGACCGATGGGCAAAGTCCCTCGGTTGGGTCCAAGCCCACATTGCCCCCGAAACCGACGCCTGCCACTAGTGTGGTTAAGGAGAAGGATGAGGGGGAATGGCACCTCGTGGTTAGGGGCAAGGGGAAGAGCCAAACAGCGGTTCCTCCGTCCCAACATGACTCCAGGGACATCATCACCTACAGCCCCATTCCCTCTACCAGCGCTGAGGGCGACGCCTCTGCGTCATATGAAAAGACGGCGACAGAAGCGCAAAAGTTAAACGAGCCAAGTTGGCAGAAGATTCTAGATATTAAAAAACTGAAGGAAAAATTGGAAGCAAAGCGGGGGAAAGGAAAAAAATCGTCGGGAGCACCGGCCCCTCTATCCTCTGCCCCGTCTTCCCCTTCATCTAGATTTACCAAGCCGCCTCCGCCAAAATCTGTTTCAAATTCTCCTGTCAAAAAAATTCATTCATCCAAACCTTCCCCAGTTAGAACACCTTCGGGTTGGACTCCCTCTACTACACCCAATCCTTCTCCAATGTCTACTCCTGCTCAGTCACCTCAAAAAAAAAGGGGCAGAAGCCCCGAGACTCAAATTGCGGCAGATTTGAAAAAGAAAAAAATCATCAAACCTCCATATTTTCCAGGGGAAGACGTCTGCCGCGTTTCCCGGGACCAGGCGGAGAGGGTATTTGGCCAGACTCGAAATCCAAAGGATTTAAAAATCCTTTGGAATTTCCAAAATATAAACAACAAAGAGGTAGAAAGGCCCGAGAATTTCCCCTCCGCCAAGAGGGTGTTAACAGTTATTAGAACGGGCCCGGGAACGCGGGAGATTTGGGGCATGATAGAGGAGGCCCAGTCGTCTCTTAAAATGGTGCCCCCTGCTGCCTACCTACAGGATCCGGATTGTGACAATGCGAACCAAAAACTAAAAGGGAGGGTCCCGGTTTTCGTTCACCCATCCCTTTACAGAGCTTTAAAACTCACTTACCCTTCGGACATCGGCGGCTTGTCTCAGGACGATACCGTCGATAATGAGATGGCGTCGGGATCCATGGGACGAGCTGTGGGTGTCCTCACCCCAGCCATGTTCTATCCTGAAGGGCAACCTTAATCGGCTTCACGATGGCTCTCTGGTTAGCAAGTTTGAATGCCCGGGGCCTGAGGTCCGAGTCTCGCAGGGCGAGGCTCTCTCGTGACCTTCAGCGCCTCGGGGAATATATATGTTGTTTGCAAGAGACTCGGTTTAATTCTCATGATCGTGAGGACATACTGTCTAGGGGTTCGCCCTTTATTCAGCATGTTTTGATGGTTGTTCGAGGGTGTCTCTTGGCTGGTTTGCAGGTCTTTGAAGGCTGCATGTACTCTTGTCTTCGCAGATCCGGCGGGCAGGCTTTGCGTGCTGGATGTTACCATAAAGGAGAAGCATCTTCGTCTCATTGGGGTTTATGCGCCCAATATCCATTCCGAGCGGCCTGCTTTGTTTCGGCAGATCGCGCCGTTCTTGACGACGTCTCGTCGGGTAGTTTTAGCGGGGGATTGGAATGCCGTCCTTGACCCCGATATAGATCGAATAGGGCACAAAAAAGGTACCTAACAACCCGGATGTGAAACCATTTCGGGACTTTGTCGATGGGTTTGATCTTGTCGATAAGTTCCGGAATGAACACCCTCGGGAGGTAGCATGGACTTGGACTACTAGTGGCAGCTCGGTTCCTGGCGAGCTACCTGGACCGAGTGTTAGTTAGGAGAGTCGATGTAGGGCTCTTAGGCTGTCCAAGTTTCCATTATATAGTTTATACGGACCATAGGCTTGTCCGGGTCCGTGTAAACTTAGATAAACCTAGGGTTAAGTTGGCTGGTTACTGGAAATTGAACTGTTCGCTTCTTTTCAGTGATCAGGGTTTCCGGGACCAGCTGCTACTAACAATCCAGAGGGAATTGACGGGGAGCGGTTGTGGGAAATGCCTGGTGGGGCAAATTAAAATCTAAGATTCGTTCGTTTGCTGCCGACTTTAGTCGTCGGCTCAATTTAGATAAATTAGCGGCGCAAACGGCTTTAGAAGATAAAGTTGATCGGGCCGTGAAATCCCGTGTTAGTGGGGACATAGTTTTAGCTAAGGCAGAGTTGGCCTCCTTGCTTATCAAGAAGGACCAAGCTCTGGTAGTTAGGGCTAGGTTAAAAGAATGTCTTCTGAGGCAACGAATATGGCCGCTGAACTGCGTGTAGAGGAAAATCGAAACGCGGCCAGGCGACATATAGCGTGCGTCACATTACCGGATAAGCGGACTGTGACTACAAACGCGGGCATATGTGAGGTCTTTCGAGATTATTTTCAGGAGCTTTTCACCAGGGAGCCCGGTCTGAGTTCTGCTCAGTTCGACGCCTATTTAGCTGACTTTCCCCTGCCTCTCGGCAGCTGAAGTGGCTAGGTGCGAGGGCCGCATAACAGAGTCGGAAATCTGGGAAGCGCTAAAGCAGGTTGGCCTGGATAAGTCTCCGGGATTAGATGGTCTTCCCTACGAAGTTTACTTGAGGTTGTCGCACGTTTTGTGCCTTTGCTGGAACTGATGTACAACCACTGGATGAGGCAGGGTCTTTACCTCAACGCTTCACCAGAGGTGTCATCAAGTTGCTGCGTAAGGACAAGGACGGAGGGGATGGGTTAGGGAACTTTCGCCCTTTAACGATGTTAAACACGGACTTAAAGATTTTGGCGAAGATCTTGGCCAACCGTTTGCAGCTTGTCCTGTCTAGTCTGATTGGCCCTGAACAGACTTGTGCTGTGAAGGGCAGGACTATTCAGGATAACCTTCATATGGTACGCCTGATCTTAGAACAAGTCGACAGTGAAGCCGCGCTGATCAATTTAGATCAGTCCAAGGCCTTCGATAGGGTTGACCATCGATTTCTGGAGGCTGTCCTTTCGGCGGCCGGTTTCGGAGCCGACTTTCGCTCCTGGATCCGTCTCTTGTATGCGACCCCGGTGCGCTGGTGGAAGTGAATGGGGTAAGATCGAAGCCTTTCGTATTGTCTCGCTCCATTCGTCAAGGTTGTCCGCTATCGCCTCTGCTTTACGTTCTTGCGTTGGAGCCTTTCCTTCGCAAGTTAAAGGCGAATCCGGTCCCTACGCGGTATTTCGCTGCCTGGTGCTAACACCTCGGCCAGGTATTCTGCCTATGCTGACGACGTTTCGGTTCTTGTGTCGAGCAGAGCCGAGATTAACGAAGTCAGTAAGCAGATCAGTGGGTATGAGATGGTGACAGGGGCCAAAATCAACCGCGATAAGTCTGTGGGCTTGCGGTTGGGTGCGTGGAAGGGAGTTTCTCTTCCCGGACCTTTCCTCTGGACGGATGGGCCGATCAAGATACTCGGCGTCTGGTTCGGTCCTGATCTCCAGTTAGAAAAGAATTGGTCGGAGGTACAGGGGCGGGCCGAGGTCGCGGCTAGTCTGTGGTCTCGGAGGGGACTTTCCCTGAAGGGAAGGGCGGAAGTTTGTGGTTCCCACATCTATCCGATACTCCTCTACCGTCTTTCTGTGCTTCCACTCCCGTGTGCCCGACTAACATCGTTAGTCAAGGCCTTGTTCTCTTTCTTGTGGAGAGGCAAGGCCCACATGGCATCTCGCGAGATCTGTTGCCTTCATCCCTCTGAGGGCGGTCTGGGAATGCCTAGCATTGAGATTCGTCAATATATGCTACGCATTACCTTTCTCGACCGAATGTGTCGCGGTTTGGATGAGGTGGGCACCTTTTGGAAAGAAGATGTCCGTAAGCATTTCCCATCCCTGAGAAGTGTGCACTCGTGCGAGGAGGAGGCCGGTCGTACTCCTCGTGGCGAGTGATCCTTCTATCGTGAATGTCGTCGCGCTTTGAAGCTCCTCTTGCGGTCGTCGGTTGGCCTCTCCGACGCCCAAGCGTTGTCTCGTAAGGCATTATATCGTGTGTTAGTTAGGGGGGGGCGTTCAAGATGATCTGATCGACGAGCTCGGTCTTACGAAGCAGGAGGCTCGCTCGGTTTGGCCTTGGGCGCCTGGGTTGAAATGTCTCAATAATGATGAGGCATCACTCACCTGGCTGATGATTCGCGGGGCCCTCTGGGTCGGCAAAAGACTTTGTTCAGCAGGCTTGGAGAAATATCCAAACTGTCGTCGCTGTACTGGGAATGTCGAGACCATTGGTCACGCCTTTTTTCAGTGCAGTGCGGTAGTGCCGTTGTGCAGGTTTGTTGAAGGCCTCATGGTTCGCATGCTGCAGGGAAAGTTTTTGTCCTGGAAGCCAGTTCTGTTTGTAGCAATGTGGTATCGCAATTGACGAAGGCTGAACACTATGTGTTCTGTTGCTTACTAGGGGTTATGCGAGTCGTGATTTGGACGACGCGAAAGAAGGGATTCTATGAAGGCGAGAAGTTCACCTCTTCCCAACTAATCTTGTACTTTAGGCATCAGCTTAAAGTCGAGATTAGGACGGAAAGGCGGCGGCTCCCATCATCAGAATTCGCCAAAAGGTGGGTGAATCTTGCGCGAATGTGTAGAGTGGAAGGGGCTGACCTTGAGTGGCATTTAGACGTCGGTTAGGCACAGAATATTGTCCTAACAGGGTTGAACTTTGGCAACCCACCCAGAGATTAGGTTAGACTAGGTTTTTGTTATTGAATATTTAGTTTTTTCTTTTTTTTTTCCCGTTTAACTTAGCTAGGGTATGTAAGCTCATTGGTCCCTTTTATTTCTGTCCCTATTTCTTTTACTTTTGTTTAATTCCCCATCCCCTCCCTCGTTAGGTGGCTAGTGATGTCAGTTTTCTGGTGGATGCGGGACGCCTTTCGTTTCGGGTGTGTGTTTTCGTATTTGTTGTTGTGTATGAATGAGTGAGTGTTTGTGTGAATGCTTGGTGGTCTGAATGTCTACTTATTTGCTTAGTCCCGCATCGATTTCGTCTGGTTAACTGACATTTCTGCCACATTCATAGTTTGTGGGGGGTTTTATTACTAACCAAGTTTTGTTTAGTTTTATTGTAAATATTTAGTTCATTCTGTAAATACTCATTTGGGGATTTTTTAAAAGTTGTTAATTTTATGACCCTCCCCCCATGAACAATATTTGTACATATGGGGACTAGTTAGGACGTCATAGAGAAACTGAGGTATTATGGTGGACGTAGTAAGAATGGTAGGAGTGAATGTGATGTTTTGGTGATTGGTTTATTGTTGGCATGTCTGGGTCAGTGTCTGTGACTAGCTAAGTTTTAGATTAATGACAGAAGAAGACCGTCATTCCCCAATCCCCCCTTTTTGGCCTTGTGCCACATTTGTTTGTATTTTTTTACAAAACAATAAATATTGTCTTCGTTTGTTAACACCTATTGAGGTTAGCATACTCCCGACTCTGTCTCTGTATTTTGACATACATACATCCAATTATAAAATTATTATTGAAAACCAACACTCTGGTTTACTTTGTTTATTATATCTTGCAGGAGATATAACAGCTGGCGACGAATATTGTGCAACGCACTTACTTGAAAAAAAAAAAATATATATATATCAGATTACGCTGAACGGATTTCGGATGCAGATTCGCAAGTCAAAGATATCTGTTAACGCCGATTAGGATTTGGAAAACGGAGTCACAAGTCAAAAGGAAACTTTTTGAAAGTAAGAAAATTTTACTGTTAAATTGTGATTTGAAAAATATATATTGAACTGTGACTCAAATGCGAGCCGGTCTAATAATTGATTATTCAAGTAAAATTACGGGTTGTAAAAATATTACGGCTGTAAATTGTCTGTTAACCGTCTAAAAAAAAAATAAATAAAATTTTTTTTTTTTTTTGCCGAATTCTAAATAAAGTCAGGCTGGAGCAATTAGTCGAAATGACTAAAATGCTGTGTACAAGCTTGCAACAACAACAGCATCAAGAGTTACAACAACAGCAACAAAAACAGCACCAAGACTTACAACAACAAATATTGCAACAGCAAAAAAGTCTCGAAAAAATTCTGGAACAGGCGACTGAAGAAAGAAAAAATACTGTTTTTTCTGCCGAAGGAATAGCAAATTCATTATCCGAATTTATTTATGATCCTGATTCGGGTATTACATTTCCAGCATACTTTAAACGTTTCGAAACTATATTTACCAAGATATGTCAACATTGGTCGGATGAGGAACGAGTAACATTATTAGTCCAGAAACTAGGGACAAACGAGAATAGGAAGTACTCAAACTTGATATTGCCCAGAAAGCCAGAAGAAGTTTCGTTTGAAGAAACTATAAGTATTCTGTCAAAAATATTTGACGAAAGGAATAGTCTGTTCCACACGCGATACAGATGCCTAAACATCGTTAAAGCAGATAACGAGGATTTTGTGACATACGCGGGAACAGTGAACTCTCTGGTTGAACAATTCAAGTTAGAAGAAATAACCAGTTTTATTCAAGTGCCTAATTTTTCTTCAAGGACTAACTGATCCTAAATATAAAGAAATTAGGTCGAGAATATTAATAATGGTCGAGCAAGACGCGAAAATAACATTACAAAGGGTGACCGAAGAATGCCAACGTCTCATAAACGTAAAAAGGGATAATACACAAATTGAGGAGAAAAGTGTTGCTAATGTTCGACACGTAAAAACTCAAACTCCAAAAGCCAAAAAGATAGAAAAATGTAAGACGTGTGGAAAAAATAACCATACCAAAGACACGTGTTGGTACAAAAATAAATTCTGCCAATCGTGCGGAAATAAAAATCATACCAAAGACGTGTGTTGGTACAAAAATAAATTCTGTCAATCGTGCGGAAATAAAGGGCATAAATATTCGGTTTGCCGCAAGAAAAGGAAATTACAAGATGTAAGCCTGGTATTATCAGAAAAAGAAATTCAGAAAGGTAAAAATAGAAAGTACGTAGATGTACGTATAAATAATCATACAATTACTTTCCTATTGGATTCTGGTTCAGACATAAGCATCATTGATGAACAAACATGGAAAAATATTGGAAGACCAAAATTATCTGAAACCAAAAAAACCGCTATAGGGGTTTCAGGAAAGAAATTAAACTTTAAGGGAGAATTAAAGTGCGATATTTCGTTATGTGGCAAGACTGCAAAAACGAAAGTGTATGTAATCCAAGGGATTAATTCATGTCTTTTTGGAATAGACTGGATAGTACTCTTTGATTTGTTTGAACTCCCGATTAACTCATTTTGCAACGTAATAAACAGTGCAGAAAAACAAAAAAGTATTAAAAATTAAAAATTCATGAATGAATTAAAAGAAGAATATCCCAGAGTTTTTCTGAGGGATTGGGTTTATGTACGAAGACGGAAGTCAAATTTGAACTCAAGGAAAATGTGAAACCAATTTTTAAACCTAAGAGAAACGTTCCTTTTTCCTCCTTAGACACAATTAATAAGGAATTGGAAAGGCTTGAAAAAATGGGAGTGATATCTAAGGTTGCCCATGCGGATTGGGCCTCGCCCACAGTTTATGTTAAGAAGAAAAACGGAAAAATAAGAGTGTGCGCAGATTTTTCAACAGGGTTAAATGATTGCCTTAAAAATCACAGTTATCCACTACCTTCACCAGAAGATATTTTTTTCAAAGTTTCAAAAATCGACCTGTCTGACGCATACTTGCAGATTAAAGTGAGTGACGAATGCTCAAAATAGTTGTGTATAAATACACATAAATGTATTTATAAGCTAAACAGGCTTCCTTTCGGCTTAAAGGTCGCCCCAGCTTTGTTTCATGCTGGCAGGCCTTGGTACCGCCTATTTAGATGACATTCTAGTCAAAAGTAAGAATGTTCAAGAACATAAAACGCACATCAGAGCGATATTCAAAAGACTAGAAGATTTTGGCTTTAAATTAAGCCACGAGAAGTGTAAGAATTACATACCTCGGACAGGTAATAGACAGTGAAGGCAGGAAACCGGACCCACAGAGAGCCGATGCAATTAAGAACATGCCTGTACTCGACACAGTTGCGAAACTACAATCGTTTCTGGGGTTGGCACAATATTATGCAATCTACATACCTAAAATGTATGATTTAAGAGCCCCCCTTAACGAATTGTTGAAAAAAGACAAGAAATGGTTTCGGTCAAAAGATTGCGAGACGGCTTTTCAGAAAATAAAAAAAATGCCTACTCTCAGATCTCGCCTTAGCACATTATGATCCTGAGAAAGAGATCATTCTGGCAACTGACGCAAGTTTGTACGGAGTGGGTGCCGCACTGCTACACAAATATGAAGATGGCACTACTAAACCGATCGCGCACGCGTCGAGGACTCTTCTTCTAGCGGAAAAAAATTATAGCCAGATCGAGAAAGAGGCTTTGTCGATTGTGTTCGTGGTTAAAAAATACCATCGCTTTTTACATGGTAGATCATTTGTATTTCAAACGGATCATAAACCGTTACTTACAATATTTGGAGGTAAAAAAAGGCATTCCTACGCATACAGCTAATCGCTTACAGCGATGGTGTGTAACCCTGCTTAATTACCATTTTAGGATGGAATACGTCAAATCTAAAGAACATGGCCATGCGGATGGACTGTCAAGGCTGATTCCAAAAAATGAAGAAATTTTAGAAGAGACGGTTATAGCAGTATTAACTGAGGAAAAAGAAATATCATGTCTCTTGTTGAATACAATCAGGGAATTGCCGGTAACTTTGGACAAAATAAAAAAAGCGGAAAAAGATCACTATATTGTGAAATTAAGGAACCAGACGAGAGGGAACAAAAAGACAGAAAAAGGGAACTCAGATTTCACCTTTTTCAATTTGCGACAACACGTTGATGTACGCAGATAGAATTGTTATACCTCAATCTCTACGTACAGATATGCTGAAAGAATTTCATACCGGTCATCCTGGAATGTCTCAGATGAAATCACTCATGCGTGGTTACGTATACTGGCCAGGAATGGACAAGGATATTGAAGGTTTTGTAAGACTATGTAGAGGTTGTCAATTGGCAGCAAGGGCACCTCCGGTCAAAATGAATCCTTGGCCGAAAACGGATTTGCCGTGGGCACGTCTACATATAGACTATGCTGGACCAATTAATGGATACTATTATTTGATATTGGTGGACTCTTTATCGAAATGGCCTGAGGTAGTCAAGTGCAAGCATCCTACATCTAGGAACACCATCAGTGCATTGGATGAAATTTTCAGTCGTTTCGGGGTTCACAGGACATTGGTTAGCGACAATGGTACGGCGTTCACAAGTATGGAGTTTAAGGATTTCTGTACTGCCTTAGACATTGAACACATAACTACACCAGTGTGTCATCCCAGGTCGAACGGTCAAGCCGAGAAATTTGTTGACACCTTTAAACGTGCTTTACGTAAAAATAAAGGTATGGACACGGAAGAAAGAACTATTCAAAGTTCTTAGCAATCTATAGGGTAACTCCTAATGAGAACAACGATGCGAAAATGTCACCGGCGGAAATTATGTTCGCAAGGAAAATTAGATCAATTTTCGATAGATTGTTACCCTATCAAAACAAAAAGTTGCTAAGAAAGAGGAAAAAGTCAACATAAAAAAAAAATACACTTCAGGAGACAGTTTTTTTTTTTTTTTTAAAAGTGGAAAAAAGCTATTGGATGGATGGCATAATCCAGAAAAGTATTGGTAAAGTGGTCTACACGATTAAAAGTAAAAAATGTAAAAAAACACATCAATCAGATTAGACCACGATATGGTGAAGAAAGTGAAAAAAGCGAAGAAGAAGATCCGATGGAAGTGTTATGCGATGCTTTTAACATGACACTACCCAATAGTGTATTTGAACCTGTATCGCATGGACCAGCCTTATGGGCTGAAAAGCGGAAATTATCTTCGCCAAAAAGGGATCTAATTGTGACGACTAAAAGAAGGAGCACACGGGAAAGAAAACCAGTGGAGCGTTTTAGTCCGGATCCAAAAAGAAGACGACATTAGAAGCAGAAATTTTCAAAAGGGAGAATTTCAGCTTCGGGGGGAGGTGTTGTGATGATATAACCCAACTTCCCCATTCACGATAATGGACGGACTGGTTGCCGATTAAGTACGACCACAGCGGACAGTCGAAAAAGGTCTTCGTTTGTTAACACCTATTGAGGTTAGCATACTCCCGACTCTGTCTCTGTATTTTGACATACCTACATCCGATTATAAAATTATTATTGAAAACCAACACTCGGGTTTACTTTGTTTATTATATCTTGCACGAGATATAACAATGACAATAAAGATGAGAACAACAATCCGAACAATGTAAATAATGGCCATAATTAGAATACCCCATCCCAGAAATATAGAAATCCTTAAGGTGGGCGTACAACGGCCGAAAACTATTTGCATTATTCAGACTATTGTCCTCAACTGTGCCATGTGTCATTGAAGACATCTGTGTATGAATTTCTAGGTATTATAAACCTGATGCCTTCAGCAATCATTTTTTACCAGTGCTCATATTACAATTTTTGCTGTTATCAAACATGTTTTTTACCAGAGCTCATATTGCAATTTTTGTTGTTATTATCGCTTTTCTCCGGTACTCCTTATTACTGGTTCCCATATTGTATTTATTTCTATGCTTGGTCGGCTCAGGAGATTTTTGTGGCATAGCGTATGTGTTGATTTCTTAAGTTTACGAATTTTTTAATGGTGTTCTTTTTCTATGATTCTCAACCTAAATAAATAGTGTACATAATGCCTCATCTCAGAAATATCGACAGATACTGAACGACCGAAAAGTTGTGAATATGGCTATAAAGATGAGGACAAAAGTCCGAACAATGTAAATAATTGAAATAATTACAATATCTCATCTCATAGATCCTGAAGAAGGCCAGAGCGTACAATGGCCGAAACGTTATGAATATAGCTATAAAGATGAGGACAACAGGATCTGTAAGCGGCAGATTCATGTATCTTTGAAAGATTCACTTGAGTACAAGACAGATTTACTGTGTCCATATGTTTACCACGTTAACTACGATAAAATATAAATTTAAGCGCAATATTAGTCTGGCGGTGAGATCCTATCAATTTATAGATGAGCTAGGTAGATGTAACCGGAACTTCTATGGTAACAGTTTCTTATCTTACTCTTCTCGCTTGTGGAACTCCCTTCCGGCTCCATACTTTCCAGCTAACTTTAATCTGCAAAAATTTAAATTCAATGTCAATGTCTATCTACTGTCCTCTTGGGTGTTCTTTTCTCTTTCTCCTCATTACTAATGTTTTTGTTCCTAATTCCTCCACACCCTGTAACCGCTTGTGTGCTAGTGGCTACACTGCCTTGCATGAGATGATACCGATAAAAAAAAATTATTAACAGTGAATTTAAATGAAAAGAAAATCTTTTATTATCAGACGCTGTGTCTGGATTTTCGCGAGAATTCGAGTAATTAATGGTAAGAGCATTGTCCCCGAAATTCTTATTCAGAAAATTTTTTTAAAGACCATCCGAAAAGTATAAAGAACGACAATTTCAAGTATGCGTTAACGTTTTTTTGGTTCACCATTGCTGTAACCTGGTATTGAACTCACAACTCTTTGGGTCTAGTCAATTGATTTAATCAGCGCCTTTATCCACTGAATCAGTGTCCTTGAGAACATCTATGTGAGAATTTGGGGGATTTATAAACCTAATATCTCAACATCCTTTGCAATATTTTGCTCATATTGCAATTTTTGTTATTATTTCATTTTTTTACCAGGACTTATATTGCAATTTTTGTTGTTATTCATTGCCTTTCTCTAGCTCTCCTTATCACTGATTCCCATATTGTATTCATTTCTATTCTTGGTCGGCTCAGGAGATTTTTGTGGCCCAGCATATGTGCTTATTCCTTAAATTTTCATATTTTCCAGTGATGCTCTCTGTCTATGATTTCAACCTCATCCCACAGGGGGCAGTGATCTCTCTTTTCCCTCCATATGTGGTCAGCCACGCCTGATTTTTCTGTTTCCCCTTGTGTTACCGCTTTACGCTGTTCTTGTAGTCGTACCTTAAGGGGCGATCTGTTTCTCCTTTGTATTTCTTACCACAACTGACGAAATAAAAGGTTCGGTTCAAAATTCCAATCACCTGAAGCAGGCTGGAGCGTACAACGGCTGAAACGTTGTGAATATGCCAATGAAGATGCGGATAACAGTCCGAATAATGTAAGTAATGATTTTGAATTTGGTTCGCCGATTTCTTTATACCATCTGTACATTCTCCCCATTTCCCCGCAAAAAAAAGTTAAAATTTAAAGACAAATTTAATTCATATGGACCAAAGGCCACAGACGTCGATGAGCTACTTTGTCGGCGCCTTTAGCATTTGACATGAAGACTGCCAACCAAAATCAGTATAAAGTAATGTGGAGTTACTATTTATTTTTTAAACCTTTTGTAAAAGAATATGTGAGGTCTCAATAAAAGTTCTTTCAGTGCTAATATTTTTGAGAAAATGGCCACCAACGTTTTTTTTTTTTTTTCTGTGTCGGAGTTAACTAGTCTGTTAATATTATTTTTTTTTATCGGTATCATCTCATGCAAGGCAGTGTAGCCACTAGCACGCAAGCGGTTACAGGGTGTGGAGGAATTAGGAACAAAAACATTAGTAATGGGGAGAAAGAGAAAAGAACACTCAAGAGGACAGTAGATAGCCATTGACATTGAATTTAAATTTTTGCAGATTAAAGTTAGCTGGTAAGTATGGAGCCGGAAGGGAGTTCCACAAGCGAGAAGAGTAAGTTAACAAAGTGCTACCATAGAAGTTCCGGTTACATCTACCTATCTCAAATGTAAATTGATGAGATCTCCCCGCCTGTCTAGTATTGCGCTTAAATTTATACAGTCTCGGTACTATAGCAAAGAGCTCATTCGAATGTCTCTTTTTTACATAATATATTAGTCTGGTTTTGTGAACACTGGACATGCATATATATATATATATATATATATATATATATATATATATATATATATGTGTGTGTGTGTAAACTTAGAAGAGCAGCCTATTCCGCTACTTTGGTTTCAACTTTTCTGTATCTTCAGGCAGTTAGAAAAATCAATCGACCGAAATCGCCTGAATATATATATATATATATGGAGAGAGAGAGAGGGGGGAGAGAGGGGGTGAGAGAGGAGAGAAAGAGGGAGAGGGAGATTTTAAGTGTCCTGTATTTCTAATTTTCTAATTCGGCAAAACTATTCTCACGCCCCTGTTTTTTTTTTTTTGTTTTTTTTTTTTTTTTTTTACTGTCACCATTGTGGAATGTCAGTGATTAGGCATTTTCCCTAAGATGTCTATTACTTTGAATCATAAATAATTTCCGTTTTTGTGTATCAACTTTATTCTCCAAAATATAAAATACGATTACATTTTAATTGATAATATAATGTACCTCCCAGAAATACCTCCCACGTAATGGTAAGACATTAGCTAGGTGAAGACACCATTACCACTAATGTCTTACCATTATGTGGAGGTATTTCTGTCGCATCTTGTTGAACCGAATAAAATGTAATCCTGTATTACCATTCTTTGGAATGACGTGTTGTCGCTTATCAGGCAGCTCTTTGATACCTTTTGAGTAAAATTCACCTGGTTTTGAATCTAGTTTTTATTTGAGGAAGTTGTCCCCATCACAGCGTTTTATAGTGATCGAAAAAGGTTGGCACAAGATCAAATAAATATGGCGGCTTCCACATTTTTTCCTGTTTTTATTCTTACTGTATGCGTTCTTGCGCTCTCTTGGATTATAACATTTTCTGTAGACTTAAACCTTCATGTCCCAAAACCAAAAAAAATACCGAGTTAAAATGGTGGTTTTCCCTTGAGACCGCTAACTTTTTTCATTCTTCGCCAATGTTTATTGCTTTAAAAATCGATGATTAGAACTATGATAAAACTCAAGCATATGAAAGTCAATTTATACATTTGCTTTGTTCTTGAGAATTGATAGCAAAAATAATAAAAATCATTATTAGATTTTTTATTTACATGATTTATTTACTATTTTGTTTATTGGAGTGGTTGGCAAAATATCGGCTAACTGCCTATTGATTCGAACTTTATAAAATGGTAAATAAGGATTTCCTTATAATTGGTTCATATGTTTTAATAATTTAGAAAATGTTTATAAATCTATTAAAAAAAATCGTTTCCATATTCATTTCTTTATAAATTGATAATCGATAAATATTGCATTGTATTAGTTTTAATTGTTTTAGCTTTTAGAATGTTGTAAATATAAAATTCTTCTTGTAAATAAACACTCTAATAAATAACTAGTGATTAATATCTTTTGTAAATTCTCAAGAACAACAACAACAATTAAAAAAATGTATAAATTCACTTTCAACGTATGTTCAGGTTTTATTCCAAATGTAATCATCGCTTTTTATAAATAATAAAGATTTCTGCGGACTGAAGGTAGTTAAAATAAAAGCGGCGTCAATGGAAAAGCTGTCCTTTTAATGTTTCGTTTTTTTCGGACACGAGGGTCTAAGTTTGCTACATTTTCTCTATTGACGAGAGGAAGGCATTTTTCGGCCAAACATTTATGGACACGTTGCAGCTGCTAGTCGTATAAATGTGCATTTAGTATTTCATTGCGATTTAAGAAAACTAAATAAATAATACACGCACAATATTAATTTTCTTTTTTTTTTCTTCCCCGGAGCTCGGCATTTGGGGTCACTTGTGCAATTTTATCATTGTCAAACTTTTGTGTAGAACATTTTTGAATGATAGTGTACTCCAAATTTATTTTTAAGTGCCGCATATGATGATTTGCTAGCATAATACATCCGTGATTACGATTTGTTTCCCAAAATGGAAATTACTTATCACACGACCTCATAGGAGAGGGAAAGAAGCAGAGGACTGATACTTTTGCTAAGAGTGTGGTTTGTCCGCAAGAAAGAAAGAAGGAAGTGAGTCGGCGAAAGGAGAGACCACTTGAAGGAACTCGTGATGAAGGAATAACAAGAGAATAGGAAATCAGGGATACTTTAAACGACATGTCTGATCATCATCATCATCATCAGGAAGACGTAAAGTCTATCCTCCTGCTCCTCCTCCTCATCATCATCATCATCAGAAAGACGTAAAGTTTATCCTCCAGCTCCTCTGTTCCTGCTCCTGATCCTCCTCCTCATCATCATCATCAGGAAGACGTAAATTCTATCCTCCTGCTCCTCCTCCTCATCATCATCATCATCAGGAAGACGTAAAGTTTATCTTCCAGCTCCTCTGTTCCTGCTCCTCCTCATCATCATCATCAGGAAGATGTAAAGTTTATCCTCCTGCTCCTCTTCCTCCTCCTCCTCATCATCATCAGGAAGATGTAAAGTTTATCCTCCTCCTCCTCCTCCTGCTCCTCCTCCTCATCCTGCTCCTGATCCTCCTCATCATCACCATCATCATCAGGGCGTGCCGTTTGCACGGGTCCTCGCGACTTTTTCTCTCTAGTCTTCACGGGCATCCATTGAGCCTGGTAGACCTTCATGTTGGAATCCTGCGTCGCTACACTTTTGCTAAATGGATGTTTTGAATCGGTGACCAATACTAGTGTGTCCTTGTTTTGGTGTCTACAACAGAAGGCTGCTGATATCCCCCCCCCCACAATTCTTCTCTCTACAATGACTTGTGAGATGAGAAGTAGATGTGCCATGCGTGATACACGCTTAGGCGATCATGTATCTTTCGATACATGACTGACAAGGCAGATTTTTTCCGCAGTAGGTTGCAATTTCTTAGTGCGGTAGACCAATTGCCATTCAAGGCGAAAGAACACAGTCTGTTCTGCTATTTACCTATAGCTGGGGGAGAAGAAGAGGATTCATACCTTTCCCAAGGGTATTAGCATGTAAGTGAATGTAATGGTTTCGACTGGGATTGGAACTCGGCTGTCCGATTCCTCAATCTGAGCCGCTATCCATAGAACTGTTTTTTTTTTATAGGGTGCTGTTTCTAGGATAGATTGAATGCTACACACAGCAACCGTGTATATGTGACATCAAGCTTATTTTTCAACCGTTTTCTCCACGTCTATGTGGTACAATCATAGAGCAAGACAGATACGGCGATAGCTTGGAAGAAATCTCCTTTCTTTTTTTCGGTAAAACAGATTTCCAGCTCTGGTCCGTCTGTTCATTGTAACTCCTTCGTTGTCATTGGGAGTGTTCACATCACATGTAATGGAAGATGTTTTACTTCCAAGATAAATGAACTGATCGGCCATTTTTAGTGGCATATATTTCACGAGATTGATGGAGCCTTGTTACATAAAGACCATGAACTCTGTTTTGTTTGCATTTGTATAGAGACCGATTCCATTTTCCAGATTGTGTAATATTTTTTTTAAGGCAATTCACACAAGCAAGGCTGGAGTGCCACTAGCACGCAATGGGTTACAGAGGATTGAGAACAAGAGTAAAGAGGCGTGTTTTGGGAAAGGATACAAAGAAGGACAGGGAACAAACTCAGGGGTGTCAGATGTCGATTGATATTACACTTGAATATTTGAAGATTATAGTAATCGGGGAAGCAAGTAAGAGGAAGGGAGTTCCACATACGGGAAGTGCGGGAGAAGAAGATGTTTGAGAAGAAAAGACGGTTATATTTAACCGTTTTGACAGTGAAAGGGTGGGACCGAGATGCCAACCTGGTAGCACGTTTAAATTCATGTCGTCCGGGAATCAGCGAAAGTAACTCATCGGAACAGTTGCCGTGAAAATATTTGTAGAAGAGACAGAGGGAAGCCATGGCATGTCTGTGGGATAGCGATTGTAGACTAGATGCCAGATCAGGACCTATCATCTTGCATAATCATCTCTGGATTTTGTCGAGGACCTCGATATGTACAGCGCGAGCGCCAAACTGTATATGACAGCAATATTTCATGCAAGGACGGATGGTTGATTTGTAGATTTGGAAGATAGACTCAGGTGAGAAAAAACTTTCTGGCACGACACAGAGAACCAAAAATATTGATTCCGCCTGTGCAATTTTATTTGCAAAGAATGCAAAGTTGTTGGCATAATATGCATCTGTGATCGTTTTTGCTGCATACTTCTTTGTTCTTTCGGGGTCCATTTTTCTTGACTTTGTCGACAAAGTCCACAATACATAATCGTGACATACGAAGGTCGGCTGAACAGATCATAGGCCGACCAAGATAGACACAGAACAAGTAGACACACTAGTCAGTTCAGTTATGTGCCATGCGTGATACACGCTTAGGCGATCATGTATCTTTCGATACATGATTGGCGAGGTAGATTTTTTTCCCGCAGTAGGTTGCCATTTCTTTCTGCGGTAGATCAGTTGCCATCCAAGGCTATAGAACCCAGTCTGTCCTGCTATTTACCCATAGGTGGGGAGGAGGAGAAGTGGAGGATTCATACCTTTCCCAAGAATATTAGCACGTAAGTGAATGTAATGGATTGGACTGGAATTCGAACTCGGCTCTCCGATTTTTCAATCCGAGCCGATATCCTTTACTCCTACCAGTCGTATCCATTACAAAATACGAAAAAGTAAATAATAACGGAATTAATCGTTTTGTTTGAATTAATTTGCATAAGGGTATATATATATATATATATATATATATATATATATATCAGTCAGTTATGTTCCATGCGTGATACACGTTTAGGCGATCATATATCTTTCGATACATGACTGACGAGGCAGATTTTTTTTTCCCGCAGTAGGTTGCTATTTCTTTCTGCGGTACACCATTTGCCATCCAAGGCTATAGAACCTGGTCGTTACACACAGCTGGGGGTAGAAGAAGAGGATTCATACCTTTCCAAAGGTAAGTGAATTTCAGTCAATTATATACCTTGCATGATACACACTTAGGCGATCATGTATCATAAGTGAATGTAATGGATCTGACTGGAATTCGATTTCTCAATCCGAGCCGCAATCCATTGCTCCACCTTACCTTATATACATATATACATACATACATATATATGAAAATTTCTCCGATTTAACCAGTAGAAAGACAATATTTATGAATAAAAATGACAATAGGAAAACTAGTAATTGCTGACGCGTTTCGTCCAATGTGGACTTTATTACATTTTTCGTATTTTGCTTTGATAAAGTCCACATTGGACGAAACGCGTCGCAATTACCAGTTTTCCTATTGTCATTTTATTCATAAACACACACACACATATATATATATATATATATATATATATATATATATATATATATATATGTGTGTGTGAAAATATATAAATATAAATAAATATATATATGTATAATTATTTATATATATATATGCGCGGTACTTATTAGAAATTAGAGATAGAGCTAACATATTTGGTTATATATATATATATATATATATATATATATATATATATAATTAAAAAATAAACAACTCTGGTGCTTAATTTCTTCTAATGATTTAGTGAGACAGCTGCATCTCCACCACCCGATAGTGTAAAAAGATCTTCTTCTATGTCTCCCCACATTATCCTGTCTTTAGTAAGTCTTAACAATTTTTGTCTTATGTCATATCTCCCAAATCTTTCTCCACCATTCGTTGTGATCAAGCTCTCCAGTTACGTTATACGCTGCTTTCCTCTGTCTATCTTTCCTTCAATCGGTCTTATCAATATCAAAATTTCCAAAACGTTTTTGGGCTTACAGCTGCATCACGTTGAAACACCGTACGGTCAACGAGGTTAAGCAACGTCGAGCCTGGTTAGTACCTATATGAGTAACCGCTTGAGAATAGCAAGTGTTGTAAGCTTGGATGTGTGGGTCGTGTAATGCATAATGGTTCGGAATTGTTAATCATAGATGCGAGTTGCAATTCCGCTTGCGTTTGTTATATTCACTTACTCGCAAATACCATTGCTAAATGTAGGAATCCACCACTTCTCCCTAGCTATGGATTAATTAGTAAGACTTGTATCACTAAAAGCATCATTATCATCCCCCACCCGGCAAAAATATTATGTAAAAAATATTTAGATTTCGGCATTAAATAACCCATAGTGGTTAATATTACGTTAAAAATATCAACCAAACCAAACCAAACCAATCAAAATATTGAGATTTCAGCGTTAAATAAGCCATAAAGGTTGATATGCCTCTAAATAAAATCAACCAAACCAAACCAAACCATTCGAAATATTTAGATTTCGGCATTAAATAAGGCATATAGGTTGATATGCCGCTAAACAAAATCAACCAAACCAAACCAAACCAATCAAAATATTTAGATTTCGGCATTAAATAAGCCATAGTGGTTGATATGCCGCTAAACAAAATCAACCAAACCAAACCAATCAAGATATTGAGATTTCATCGTTAAATAAGCCACAGAGGTTGATATGCCGCTAAATGAAATCAACCAAACCAAACCAAACCAAACCCAACCAATCAAAATATTTAGATTTCGGCATTAGAGGTTGATATGCCGCTAAATAGAATCAACCAAACCAAACCAATCAAAATATCTAGATTTCGGTATTAAATAACCCATAGTGGTTGATATGCCGCTAAGCGAAAACAACCCAACCCAACCCAACCAAATAAAATATTTAGATATCGGTATTAAATAACCCATAGAGGTTGATATGCCGCTAAATAAAAGCAGCCAAACCAAGCCCTCTTTCCTCATGATGTGTCACAGAAATTTCAACACTTCCTGATGTTCAGCATAAGAGTCCTTTTTGTTGTCATTGTTTCTAGAACTTCATCTTTGCCCATATATTCGGTCCATGGTACTCTCGGCATCCTTGTACGTAGCCCAATATACTCATCATATTACCCAGTCTGAGAAGTGTATTCCAGGTACATGCCTCGGAGCCAAACGTGTTCGATATCGTGACAAGTTTCGATAGAAGTAGCGAATAACCTTTCAGGTGGGACCCAGTTAGAAAAACCTTCAGATCAAGTAAACATGTTTGTTTAAATGGTCTGCCGATTGAGGATCTTCCCAAGTATCTAGATGTGACTACCAAATTACCGTGACTCCCTCATCCTTAAAACAACAACAAAAAACGGTCTCGATATACGCGCATGATGTTCCTCCATTACTTCTGATCATGTCCGACTTTATTATTATTATTATTATTATTATTTCTTTTCGACTTACGTCCACATTATGTTGAAACATCGGTTCTCGTACGATCAGCGAAATTAAGCAACGCCGAGCCTGGTCAATACCTAGATGGGTGACCGTTTGGGATTATCAGGTGCTGTAAGCTTGCATGTGCAGGTGGTGCAATGGATAAAGGCTCAGAATTGTTAATCAGAGAACAGAGTTCCAATTCCAATTGGGTTCGTTATATCCACTTACGCGCAAATACCCTTGGGTCCGCCTCTTCTCCCCACCATGGATTAATTATTATTTCGAAAATATTCTTAAAATCTATTAAAAAAAAAGAAAAACCAAAACATTTTCTAGCTTTAGATAATCTGGAAAGGTTGGTGAAAAACAAACCAATGAATAAATTAATTATTATAAAATCATACACTTCATGCACTACAGTTTTCTTAGCTACCCGCTTTCTTGCTATTTTTTCAATGTATAATTTGTATTCGTTCAGTCTTCATAATTTTTGGTAGAGAACAAGTGGCAGCAAGTTTCGTTATTATTATTATCACTTTTTATGCTAATGATGTTCTGAGCATGGTTCCATTTCTTCCATTTTGTTAATGTCAGCAAGTCTGTCACTACTCATGGCGAATATTCCGACGCTCTACATTCTTTAGTTCCACCAGTTCGAACCTTTGCAGCTAAAACCTTTACAGCCACAGGGTCGAATCGTCCTCAGTCCTTTCATATTCCATTTGTAAGAAGGAAATTCCCTTCTTCTAGAGAACAGCGGCTTTATGGAAAAAATCCCAAGAGGATGATTCCCCGATCATTACAATCTTCATGTATAGGACGAAAAAAATCTGTTATCTATCTCACATATCTTCATAATCAGCACTTACTTATATACAACAACAACCTCGTTTATTAATCCTCTAACTTGAGTGACTCTTGGGGCTTGTATTGGGTGAACATTTAGCAAAAAAAAAAAATCTAGGTTTTGGCAGTTTGAATTACCAGGATTTCCTCTCTCGTTTCCAATAACAGTTTACTTGTTTCAATTTAATCCAAAAGTGGATATAATAAAAACGAAGTAACAACATCGGAAATTCCAAGTTTGTTTAAGTGTTTGACTGACTGCGACATCTCCTTAGGTAGGCAGTTGGACAGAGGTTGAGTTAGTTTTAAGAGTGGACGGTCTCTTAAAAAATGTCGTTTTAGTGTTCCTCGATGCTGATAAGAACTGCACAGTTCGGTCGATAAATGTCATTTTTCTACTTTTTCTTTCTCTGCTCGACCCAACCCATTTCCCCAAATCTGTCCAAATAACCAAACATCAGAATTTTAAAAAATCCCTTCTTGGTCAAACCGAGAACATAACAGCGCTGTCGTATGAAGTATTTCTTGAGGAGCGGGGTCAGTTTATTACTTAATAACAATAGAAAACTGATCCTACATTTTATGTTCAGTATTTTTCCCGTTTTTTTTCTTTTCTTTTTAAACTTTTGAACCGGGATTTCTTACTAAACTATCAAATAAGGAGAATCATTGGGACAAAATGCCTTTGACGGGTGGGGGAGGAGGGAAGAAATAGAAAAATTTAAAAACGAAAAGAACAAAAAAAAAAATGAAAAATGTAAATTGGTTTCTGCTAGAGCGAATACTATACTCACATAGGCCAGCAAGCAAGTGGTTGTCTGCTTATCGTCTTGAAGGTGACTGAATATATGGCTTACCTTATGTCCAAGCGTCGACCTGGTTGGGAGTGGGGAAGGAATCAACGGCCAATCCTCGGCCCACACCAACTAGTGGGCTTGGGAGGTATGCTTTCAACAACATTTAGAAAGAGGAGATGGAGCGGCTAGACAATTCCAATTTCAGACATCATATCAAGCAAAAAAAGATACTGTCACAACATCGTTAGAATACTGACAAGACACCCTCGCATCTAGTCAAAGACATTCAATTTTCCATTTTTCCCGTTTTTTTTCCTTTTTTTTTTTTAACTTTCGAACCGGGATTTCTTACTAAAATGTGTGTGTGTGTGTGTATTTCCGGTGTGTGTGTGTGTGTGTGTATATATATATATATATATATATATATATATATAGAAAATATAGTTTTAAGGTGTGCTATATTTATGGGATAAAGTACTCAGTATCAGAGATAGAGCGTATGTAAATATAATTATAAAAGTGAACATTGAAGTCAACATTCAGAGGCGACAGGCTGTTTCATGCTCAACACAATCGTCAGGCTGACAATTGCGTTTAGCATAAAACAGCCTGTCGCCTCTGAGTGTTGACTTCAATGTTCACGTTAATAATTATATATATATATATACTAGCTTAAAAGCTGCCCTATTGGGCGCCATTCAAACTAATTCCACAAGGTGTTGAAGTTTCAATCCTTCATTGGGCCTTCATCACAATAAGTAGGGGAGGAGTAGATGCGATAGGCAACAATAAACTACAGAAAAACTCAAAATTGAGCGTTTTAACCTGACCTTCTAAAAGTTCAACGATAATCCTTCTGTCGCCACTTAATTTAAAGACAATTTGATGACAGTAGGTTCGTGCAAACAACTTTTTTATTTCATGGGTCACTGTCGCTGGATTTTGCAATTAATTTCGATTATTCCCAAATTTATTTCCAAGTTATAAAAACTCTTATCGTACAAAAAAAAAAAAAAAAATTCGTCGCAAAAAATGCAACGAGGTAGCTGCTCGCTATCCAAAAAAAAGTTGTTCCAGGAATGCTTCTATCTATGGAAACGACACTGGATAATGTGTGTGGCTTCAGAAGTGGACTATTTTGAAGGTGATTAGATGCCGAATTGATATGTGTTGTAGTTTTATTTTTTTCGCACCAGTCCCGTTACTATTTTCTTGACCCCAAACTTGACCTCCAGCGTTAGCCAAACGTTGTAGTAATGATGCAAAGTGCCGCAGTTGAAATCATTCCGGTGTTATATCGAAATAAAATGTCGCCGCCGACACTTGAGTTTGAACATAGATCGTCAGTGATAAAACACAGGCGATCCCATTATTGAATTAAGTAGACCACGTGACCAGAGAAGAAACGCATATATGTAGGAAGTAGCTGACGACTAACGATTTCCATTTCTACTCTATCCTCTATTACTATAAGGACCGCTATTCTCTACTCTATTCACTATACTATTTCTCTATTCGAATCACTATACAGATTATTATTCAAGCGACTATTATCGAGCAAGTACTATTAGTGAGAATGATATTCGAAGGCGTCTGACACTAGTATTGTTCAACGGCGTACTATATTTGTATCTGCGATTACAAAGTCTCTACTACAACGAGCATTACAAAAGTGACAGCGAGTATTCGTTGACATCACAAAAGTGTCAAACGAGTGTTCATTGACATCACAAAATTCGCATTTGTAAAATAACATTAGAATAGGTTTTTCTATACTTAACAATACTTATAGTAATTATAAGTTTTCTTTAAGTATTTAAAAAAAAAAGAGGAGGATCTGTAATTTAGATGATGAAGGCTCGTTCGAAATTCTTCCTGAAATTAATCATTTATTTTCTGTTACTCTAACGTTACTAGGCAGCGTATTTGCTACGTTACAAGTGAACGTTGTGAGAAGTCGACCAAAAAGATTCCCAAGTTGGCATCTACTCGGGTGACACCACAATTTACTCCTGTCTCAAAAACAAATCTAATGTCAGTGACAAAACTAACCTGGCCGTGCGTCTCGAAAAGGACCTCCAATCGGTTGTGAACTGGGGCAGCAATTGACTGGTCAACTTTAATGCCTCAAAAACAAAACTGCTCTCTATTAATCACCACAGAGATCCTTCCCTGCCCTCCATTAAAATGTCTGACGCTCAATTTCTCGAGAGCACCTCTCTGTGGCTGCTCGGTCTCACGTTGACCTCTGACTTGAGATGGAACAAATACATTGAGTCAATTGCTTCGTCCACCGGAAGGAAAGTTGGCTCCCTGTGCCGCGCCAGGAAATTTTTCTCCCCGGAATCGATCCTCCAGATCTACAAATCAACAATTCGCCCTTGCATGGAGTATTGTTGCCATATATGGTCTGGAGCCCCTTCTGTTTGCCTCGGGGTTCTTGATAGGCTCCAGAGGCGGATATGCAATATAATTGACCCTGTTCTGGCATCTCGTATACAGTCGCTCTCCCACAGACGTGCCGTCGCCACTCTCTGTCTTTTTTACAAATACTTTCATGGTAATTGCTCCGAGGAGCTGCATTCGCTGGTTCCCAGACTTCATGAATTCAAGCGCCCTACGAGGCTGACATCACGCTCTCACCCTTTCACTGTCGAAACTATTAAATGTAGCCGTCTCTTCTACTCCAATAGCCTCATATCTCGCACCTCTCGCCTGTGGAACTCCCTTCCCTATTCCAGTTTCCCTGAGAGCTATAATCTCCAACTATTCAAATGTAATGTCAATCGACATCTCCAGTTGCCTTGATCTATCCACTATCCTTCTCCTCAACCTTTCCTCTATCAATCCTATCTGATCTTGCTCCAAATCTTCTGTAACCCCTTGCGTCCTAGTGGCTTCTCGCCTTGCTTGGGGTGAAACGCTTTAAAAAAGAAAGAAAAAAAAACAGACGATTTTGCAGACTCTATATAACGTTGGCGAAACGTTGTAGCGAGGTAATTTTGTTAACTGGGCTAAAACCTCACAGTTTTTACAAGGCTCATGGGGCTATGTTAATGAATCTAGGCCAGTGATTCTCGGTTGCTGTGAAACAATTGAACAAAGTGTGAATAGTTTTAAAAGTGTTGCTTGAAGCTGAATGTGTTCAAAGTGACAGCTTGGTCGGTGTTCATGACAAAGAAGAGATTGGCAAATCTGTCGTCGAGTAGGACATTGAGGTAGAATAGTGATTCTCAACCGCCGTGCCACAGCATACTAGTCCTCTTAAGTGTGCCGCGAAATATTCTCACAGCGTACACACACATACACACACATATATCACAGCGTACATATATATGCGTTTGTGTGTGTGTTGTAGTAGTAATTGTATTTGGCGTAGTAATGGTATTTGAATAAATGAATAAGTATTAAACGTTTTTCAAATAATTCTTTTCACTATTCTTCGATTATGTTATTTTAAATACTATGTTTTAATATTTATTTTTTTAAAAATATTTTTATTTCTTTTAATTTAACTTTATTTGCGTAAATGAATATTAACCATTTCTCCATATAATTTATTCAACATTCTTTGTTTAATTCAAAATTTATATTAAATTATAAATTAATATTGTCGAAGTTTCCAATATGCAGCATTGAGCATATGATTTAATAATTTTCCAATTTTTTAAAAGCATATTACTCTGAAATTTGTATAAAATGAATATGACATTAATTGTACTGAAATAGTTTTTTTTCATAGTAATATTTTATTTCCGTTTCCGATATGCTGCATTAAGCATCTGATTTAATATTTTTTCATTTTTTTAAAAAAATCTATGGTTTTATTTCTGTTATATCTCGTGCAAGATATAATAAACAAAGTAAACCGAGTGTGGTTTTCAATAATAATTTTATAATCGGATGTAGGTATGTCAAAATACAGAGACAGTCAGGAGTAAGCTAACCGCACTGGTGTTAGTAAACGAAGACCTTTTTCTACTGTTTACTGTGGTCGTACTTTATCGGCAACCAGTCCGTCCATTATCGTGAATGGGGAAGACAACAATTTCATAACATTTAAATGTATACTCTTTAAAAATTTCGCTAAGTGTACCGTATTATCTTCATTTGCCCCTAGGTGTGCCCTTGCTTAAAGAGGTTGAGAATCATTGATCTAGACAGATGATAATGATGTTTTAATGTAGCTAATGTTTCGCCATTTTATTTAGTATGCCTTATCTATCTCTATCTTTCAGAATGTTTCCGCAAATGCTGTTCTCCTTACAAGTGACGAAGCCCACTTTTATTTGTCTGGCTCCGTCAATAAGCAGAAATTTCGCTACTTGGCTGCAGACAATCGCAAAATGCTTCATCAAAAACCTCTACACAAACAGGTTACCGTATATGGCGATGTTCTTTGGAGCCTTTACTTTTTGAGAGTGTGGAAGGTCGTACGATTTCAGTAAATTCCGAACGGTATGTAGAGATGTTCATTACTCTTTTCTTTGTTTCCAACGAAATTTCCCTGTCTCTTAATACTCTGCTTAGCTTTTGAACTGCATCTTTGCCCATCCCAATACGTTTTCGAATCTCAGTGTCGCACTATTAGAACACTTCCCAGATGTTTAAGTTTCTGTACCTGCTTTGTTGGAAACAAAGAAAAGACTACTGAACTGTTACGTGATATCTGTCTTCCTGTATGGCAGCGAAAGATGAGGACGAGGCTTCAAGCAACAGAAATGATGTTCTACAGAAAGATGCTGAGGATACCATGAGCCGAACACGTGAGCAACAACGAGGTTTTGGCGAGAATGGAAACAAAAAGGAAACTTATACTTAACATAAGGAAGAGGTATTTCTTGGGTACGTAATGAGGAAGGGGGCTTAAAAAAATGTGATACTCACAGGACAGATTGAGGGTCCTCCTGACTAAGACGTTAAACTACATTCGCGTCCTGGGTAAGACGATAAACTACATCCGCGTCCTGAGTAAGACGATACACTACATCCGCGTCTTGGGTAAGACGATAAACTACGTCTAACAGCAAGGCCTCTGATCAGGAGGTTTTGAGGAGCGTAGAACCACCTCTTAATTGCTTGTGCTCCCAGGTCCAACCTGACCCAGGGTGGTAGCATCTGTTAGGGCCCCAGCTATGTGCAAATAGTTGGCCCACAAACCAAGGACGAGACACTATAAAAATGTAAAAATAAGTTTTAAAAACCAGCAATGAATGTTTGAAAAAAAAATTATTACCAGCAATATATTTTTGAAAAAAATTTTTGCCAGCATTAAATAACTCATTGAGGTTGATATGCCGTAAACCAAACCAAACCAAACCAGACTGAGGGACAGAGGAAAGCAGCGCGTAACATACTTGATAGGCTTGATTAAATATATGGCAGAACAAGGTTTGGGGGAAATAACAAAAAGACAAAACTTATTAAGAGCTACAAAGAACAGGAAGATGTGGAGGGCCATGACCGCCTACGTGCTGAAGGGATACAGCACATAAAAGAAGAATTTGAAGTGACTGAACTTTCTGGGACCGAAACTTACAAACCTTTGGTAATTTGATCTATTTAATCGGTCCCCTCATATTGTTATAAACTAACGGCTGGCGTTATGACTATCAGGGTTGATTCTGATTTGAATTTTTAACCACAAGAAATCTACTATTTTGAATGTAAACTCGTTCTAATTGAAAAATACAGAGTACGGCAATAAAACATCCCACATTTTACACGGCTTTTGGTGTGACGTTAGTAAAGCTATGGGGACGATAATGATGTCTTTACGTAGCTAATGTTTTGCCATTTTATTTAGTACTAGCAGCATGGCCCGGCGTTGCCAGTGCTTGATTCAAAAATCGTACGACTCATACAGCAATCGCTATCACTTGTCTTAAAATATTTTTGCCCTTCCTTGCCTTTAAAGGAGTGCCCTTTGCCGTGCCGATGTTGCTACATGCCTTACTTCTTGCCTATCTTACACTGCGAATTTTTTCTAAGCTCTATACTAAACATTAAATCTGTTACGAAAAAAGAACTAAACAAAATGAACACAAAACGATCAGCTTTAACTGAAAAAACCGAATGAAAAAAGAATGTTAACAACAAATACTTTTTCACACCCAATCCATTTCTGTGGAATCAGAATCAACGTTGAGTTTAAGCAAGCGAATGAGCCAATTGGAGTAAAGTGCCATGCAGATTTAAATTTTTCCCACTTGTGACGAATGCAGCTATCGATTTTTTTTTGCTAGTTAACATTCGTGTCAGTCAGCTGTTGGCTCTCACGCTGGCCAATAGAATCTTCCTGCCTATTCGTGGCAGCCAGCTATAGGCTCTCACTCTGGCCAGAAGTAAATGGCCGCAAACTACATGAAAAGTGCCGTAGAAGCATGGAAAATCGATTATTTCCACTATCGATGGGAGTTGGGAAATGCAAAGTCGATCTTGGCCTTTCCGCTAACATGGAACATGTGCATGTAAATTTTGGTTCAAATCTTTCGAAAATTGCGGCCGTGCATTCGTTACACACGTAACACACACACACACACACACACACACACACACACACACACACACACACATCCTGCCTTTTATAGATAGAGATTCGTAATTTAACTAAAATAGATGCCAATGTACCGTTTAATTAAGCCATTCACTTAATTCACAATAATATTTCCACATCAACCTATCACATGAATATATATATATATATATATATATATATATATATATATACACTAGTGTGTATCCGTGCCATCAAAAATGACGGCAAATTTTAGAAAGTTTTAATAGTGAGATGCAATGAAACAAAAGTCTTGAAAAAAAGATTCAATAAAATAGAGATAAAGAATTCACAATTAAAACAGGAAGCAATGAACCATTTAATTAATTCTGTTCCTTTTATATTTTTTAGATACTCAATTGTATCTAAGATTCATTGATTATTCCTGGTATTATATAAATCGCTTTTTTTTCTCAATATCTTTTCGTGTTATGTGTCTAATATAACAGGGAAATGAAAATTAATCTCGGACGAAAAGATTAGTAACAGAACGACAAAGATGGCGACAGCAAAGCCTATTTCAAGACCAAGTTGAAACAAGACGATCACTTAATAGACTAATGTGTCTGAGTACCTCACATGAAAGGCTTGATCAAATAAGACTGCAATTTAATAAACGTAGGATTAAGGGAACGGATGAATTAAACGGTCCATTTTACTTGGGAAGTAATTTTAGGTGCTACTAGAGTATGATATTTACTGGGGTAAATGACAATGCACTTATTATTGCTGGAAAAAAAAGCTCAGTAAAAACGATGAGCTGTTTACTGTTTTTTTAAAAGTCATCAAATTAATTTACAAACATTAAAATCATAATGAAACTGATTAATTAAACGGTTCATTTTGCTCGGGAAAGAAGTTTATCTAAATGCGGATAAATATTTTACGTGTATAGATTATTAAACCGAGTAAGAGAAGTAATCACTCATAAATTGACTAACTTAAGTTTATTTACCTGCCTTCCCACTACAGATGGGACAGGAAAAATATAAATAAATAGATATTAATAGTTATTATATGATTTGATATTTATCCAATACAATGGAATATTCCTTTTCAACCAAACTTGTCAGCGCCGCTACAAACTAGTATCCTGATATCGTTACAAACTGAAAGCTGGCGTTATGACTAGCAGAGTTAATCCTGATTTGAATCCGTAACCATAAGAAATCTACTGTTTTGAACATAAACTCGTTTTAATTGAGAAATACAGACTACGGCAATAAAACTTCCCACATGTTACACGGCTTTTGATGTGATGTGAGTGAAGCTAGGGAGATGGTAATGGTGTCTTTATGCAGTTAATGTTTTGCCATGTGCCTCTGCAGAGGGGTAAGACCCCCGCCCCCAATGAAGCATCCTGTGTATGACGATAAACTACATCCACGTTCTGGGTACGATGCTAAACTACATCCCGCAACAAGGAGGTTTTGAGGAACCATCTCTTAATTGCTGGTGTTCCCAGGTCTACCCTGACTCAGCGTGGTAGCACCTGTTAGGGTTCCAAGTCATTGGCAAATAGTTAACCCACAGACTGGGGTCAAAACACTATGAAAGTGTAAAAATAGATTTTAATACCAGCAATACATTTTTTGAAAAAATTAAAAAATTATTTTTTGAAAAATATTTTTTGAAAAAAAACAAAAAAAAAATTAAAAAAAATATATTTTTGAAAAAATTAATTATCAGCAATATATTTTTGAAAAAAAAATATTACCAGTAATACATTTTTGAAAAAAAAGATTAGCAAAAAACATTTTTGAAAAAAGAAAAAATGTTACCAGCAATCCATTTGTGAAAAAAGAAATATATTACCAGCAATAAATTTTTTGAAAAAGAAAAAAAAATTACCAACAATACATTTTTTGAAGAAAAAAACATTACCAGTAATACATTCTTAAAGAAAAATATATTACGAGTAATACATTTTTAAAGAAAATATATTACCAGTAATACATTTTTGGAAAAAAGTAAATATAACTATCAATACATTTTTGAAAAAAAAGAAAATATTACCAGCTATAAAAAATCTTGTCGGCATTAAATAATCCATTGAGGTTGATATGCCGTAAAGGAAAAACGAATCAAACTCGTTTTAACTCCATCGTTCGGTGTAAGTGAATGCATCAACTTCAACTGTAACTCGAACTCTGTCCTCTGATTTTCAATTCCGAGTCGTTATCAATTACACCGACAGCCCATCCAACTTTACAACACCAAGCGGTATCCCATTTAAGTACGGACCACTCCCGACGTTGCTTAACTTCAGTGATCGGACATTGAAAAAATGTTTCTATCTTACACATTAGCCGCATTATGTGATTCACAGCAAGAAATATCAGATGATCGAAATCGAATTTAATGTCAAAAAGAAACATTTTTTTTCTAAGAGAGGTTGATCTAAGGGGGCCCCAATATGTATTAGGCTCACCACAAATGCCCAAATAGACTTTGCACTACATGTTATGCCAAAGCATCAGAGGAATCAGGTATATCAGATTTGGAAGGTGTTTTCATAGGCACCAGGTGCACATTTACACCGTCACCTGTTAGCGGTTGCATTCGGCGTATGGTGTGTTTAGGATTAAAATAAATGAAAAAAATGAATCGAATTTATTTGAAAATTCAATATTATTCCGTTAATGCAACATTACAAGGTAACGTTGCGGCTACGTTGTGGGGAAGTCTACAGAAAAAAAAAAGGTTTTTGCAACCTCTATATAATGTTGCAGAAACGTTGTAGCAAGTTCATTTTGCCACCTGGGTTCACCACTTTTGTATTCTTTTGATTTAGTTTTTGCTTAGGTAATAAAATATATTGTAATTGTACGTAATTCCTCGTGTAATCATTCTTATACTCTCTTGTTGCGGATTTGAATCATTCCACAACAAAGTAAACGCGAAAATGTAATTTAGATATAAAAGTATAAGATATTTTATTTTCGTGTTTTTTAAAGCTAATTTTTTTTAGCGTGTATGAATGCTAAAGTTCTTACAATCCTTGTTTGTTAAGATGAAAAGTAATGTGATTTCTTCGCATATACGCTTGAGAAAGAAGAAGCAAGAGAGAAACTGAGGAGGAGAGTGTAAGTGTCATGTAGCTTGGTGAGGAATACGGATGAATGAGAAAGGAATTTCTTTTAGGATGAGCCGTTGTGAACTGTTGCTGTATGTATCTCCTTTCTGTTTTGTCTGGTCTAGAAACTTTACTTATATACCCTTCAAAAGGGATCACGAATCGTTGGTTAAAAAAGTGCTAAATATTTATTTTCAAATCAATGATTTATTAAACGGAAGTATGCACAATCCACCGACTCAGAAACCATATTTTTTTGTCATTTGGTGTTGGACTGCCTTGGTGTTTATTTCAGTCTTTGCTCTATACTTTCCTGTTTGATGAAAGCCCAATCCGTGTACTATCCTATCACCGGCTATACCGCAATAGAATTATAGTCATTATGCATTTTGCGTTTAAGTATATTGGCAAGACGATTTTCATTGTGTTACTAATTTTATTAGATACTAGAAGTAGAGCTCGGCGTTGCCCAGGGATGTAACAGTAAGAGATAGATCAAGTATCGACCATCATAAAGACTGAAAAATAAAATTGACAAAGATTATTGTTTAAGGTTGACGGACACGCATGTCTTAATTAGTTTTTGTTTTGTTTTGTTTTGTTTTTTACGAATTGGTCAACCCCAAACTCAAACAAAAACATTGTTTTCAATCGTTATGAGTCTACCGATTGAATAGAATTTTATTATAAAATTTGTCCTGTAAATGGAATTTTTAAAGCATTCTGAATGTAAAAATAAAGAAAAAAGTGTGCAAGAATAAGAAACACTACCTGCCAAAAAAAAGTTTTGTTGAAATCGGTTGAAAAATATAGGAAATCCGATCCCATATATAAACGAACACACACACACACACACAACCAACCAACCAGGGTTTTATAATAAGTATAACTCGATATGAGTTGTCCCTTTTCATTAATACCTCTTAATCGTGTTTTCAAATTGATTTCGTGCAAAACCAATTGTGTTTTTCCAATTTTTGGCGCTGTCAGAACCGCTGCAAGGTAATTTTAGGTAGTCCTGTGAAGTTTTGTTGAAATCGGTTGAAAAATGTAGGAAATCCGATCCAATATATAAACGAAAAGACACACACACAACCTGGGTTTTATAATAAGTATGATTTTCCAATCAATCGTTAAAAGCGATTTTCTTGTTATGCTTTCAGTATTGCATCTCTGTTAATCCAGAAATAAACAATTCCTAAGTTTTAGGTAATAAAGTTTCCAAAGCGCAAGAGAAACGATGCTGGTGATTTGGATGTGTCGAAGAGAAGGCGTAAAGTGTTTACTTTTAAATTAAAAGATGGTCGCTCTTGACTTAACTATGAAGGGAAAGAGAATTGTACGATGGGTTTGCTAGGGAAGTTGCTGTGGTGGTCACCAATTTGAGATTTTTATTTTTTGCAGTAAACGGGTTTTAAAGAAATATCTATGGGGTTCGTTGTTGTGAGTGGACGTCAGTTTATGTAGATACCTGCTCATTTTTTCTTCAAAACTTTCACACACATTCTTCAAAATTATGTTTTTCTTTCTTTCTTTCTTTCTTTCTTTCTTTCTACTCTTTTTCGTTCTTTCTTCATATATGCCCACGCTTTCTTTTTCTATATTTCTTTATGAAATTTTTTTCTTTCTTTCTTTCTTTCTTTCTTTCTTTCTTTCTTCATGTATCCCCACTGTTTTTTCTTTTTCTTTAGGACCCTTTTTTACTCTTTTTCTTTATTTCCCTTTTTCTTTATTTCTTCATATTCCTTAATCTTTTTCTTTCAATATTTTATAAAACCATCACCTTTTATATATTAATAGCATGTGACTCTTTCTTTCTTTCTTTCTTTCTTTCTTTATCCCCGCTGTTTTTTACCTTTCATACGACCCTTTTCTTTCTTTCTTTCTTTCTTTCTTTATATTCCTTAATGTTTTTCTTTCTATATTTTATAAAGTTATCACTCTTTATTAATATCACGTGACGCTTTCTTTCTTTCTTTCTTTCTTTCTTTTTTCTTTTTATAATTTTATTATCCTAATTTGTTAATTACATTTCTTGCAGTCCATTGATCTGCAGTACTAATCAAACATTCACTGATTAGAATTAAAAGATAACTTTTCGATGAGACTCAAATTCACGTCCTTTTCTGTCTCAGAGAAGAACATCTTTAGATAAACCCGTTGCTTTAACCTTGAGTACCACTTGTCTCATAGAAATGTAAACTTAAACTCTTTATTGCGTTCCACGGCCTCTCCATGCTATATTTGCTTTTTTTTTTTATATCATTAGTAGCGGCAGTATTATCTCCGTTTTTCTTAGATGAGAAACTTCTTTGGTGGTAATGGGGTTGAAGGCGACACCTATTAATTCATTGTTGTTATTTAGGTGCTATTTTACCTTGTCTCATGAACAGTTGGTTGTATTAAGAATGGTTACAATTTAATTACCAGAGAATTGCATTTCCTAGCATCAGGTTTACCAAAAGGAGGAGGTTGTTTGGTAGCTGTGTATGGGTGTTTATCTGTGTTACAAATAACAAGTATATTCGTGAACAAGAAGCACAAAGACATTTTGTCAAATCAGCATTGTGAATTTTTATTGAAAAATAGTGAATGATGGAAGAGAGTTCAACAGGTTGAAAGTGCTTGTGTAGAAAAAAAAATATAAGAAAGGAATGAAAATAAGAAAGGAATGAAAACTATCCAATTCATTTATCGTTTGGAAGTAAAACTTTTTAAATTAAAGTTTATCCCTTGTTCCTTCTTTTGGATTGGGTTTCCGATTCATTCTAAAGTTTTTTTTTTTCATTCTTTTCACTTCTATTACCCCCCACGTGTCTTAGCGGTATTATCGCTTTGCTTGGGTTGAATTGATTAAAAAAAGGTTTATCTTTCAGGTGTGTCTTTTGTCCAAGAATTTTTCCTTTTCAAAAATATGTTACCAGAGTTCATTCGATCATATTCAAGAACGAAAGAGATTCCATATATTCCGGAAATAAAGTGAAACAACGTTTTTACTTTGGTCAGTGGCTCCTCAGAATGTCCCCGTCTGATACTGCCAGAATCGAGCGCGTGTGGGCCCTTGGCAAATTCTGAGACCAAAGAATCGCTGAGAATCAGACAGTTCATAAGTTGAATCCACAGAAGTTAAAACAGTACAGCACATTTAACACACACACACACACACACACATATATATATATATATATATATATATATATATATATATATATAATAAAAAGAAGATATTAATAGTAATGGTGAAATTAGCCGTTACTTTATAAGGAAACATTCGACATTCATTAAACGAGCAGCAAGTGTTCCTCGAGTGACACTTTTCTTCATTCCTTGGCCATCGGGCTAGGATCAAAGTGAAATATCTGTTCTCCTCATTTCTAATACTAATGTTAATATTAGCCGTTTCTTTATAAGGAAACATTCGGCATTCATTAAACGAACAGCAAGTGTTCCTCGAGTGACACTTTTCTTCAACGTGCAGTATCTGTTCTCCTCCTTTCTATTAGCAAAGGTAACAGGCTTTTTATTTTATCAACATAGTTGTGTTTCAAGTAAATGACTTTTTTCTAGACTCCCTGCCAGGTTGAAAGGACACTTTTTTCTAATATATGACGACAAGCTTCGACGCGACTTGTCTTTCGCACGTTTGCTATATATGTGGCGTTATTTGAACCAACCTTTTGCTCCATCTGTTATCTTTACTTCTTGTTAATGTCCTCCTTACTTCATTTTTTGTTGGTTACACAATATCTTATTTTGGTCCGTTCCCGTATCCTTGTTGGCCTGTATTATCCCGAGTTAATACTCGGGATACTTATCTTTAAGCAATTTTGTTTGTTTAATTTTTCCTTGCAGTCGACTAATGTCCTCATCTTTATTGTTATTATCACGAAGTTTCGACGGCTGTGTCCTCCAGTCTTCCTCAGTTTTCTGTCGAGCCATGTAACCTTCATTTAATCTACGGAGATAGATGGTTCTCCTTCCGTTGTCCATGTCTAGTACTATCTCGTCTTATCCGTGTTTAGCAAAGCTCAGTTATTGCTTGTCCAGTTTCTGTTCAGTTTGAGTTTAAAAAGATGAGATATCCCAGGATATGGACAACAAGACAAAATACAATCTACTCTTATAGATTAAATGAATAGTTCAGTTAACCGGATCGACAGACAACTGAAAAAAGTCCGGAGGGCACAACAGCTGAAAACGTTGCGACAATAACAACAAAGAGGATAACAGTCTGATTGTAAATAATGTAAATAATAACCCTCTTATCCCACAAATTTAAACAGAAAGTTTTTTTCTGTCTTCTTTTTTCCCCCTAAAGCTCCGACTGCATGAATTGAAGCGTGTTACTAGATTGGCAATTAGGTCTCACCGTTTTACTGTTGAATTAGCTAGATGCAACCGCCACTTCTACTCTAACAATTTATTTTATCATCCCTTCCGATTTTTTGCTTCCCTGAAAACTACAATCTTCAAAAGTTTAAATGAAATGTCAATCACAATCTTCTGTCTTCTTGAACGCTAATCTTCTATTGTCCTTTCCTCAATCATCCCCACTAAAGTGTTCTCAATCTCTTTCACTCCCTGTAACCCCGCTGCGTGGCATTCTCGCTTTGGTTGGCGTTAAACGGACCACCCCACAAAAAAAAGATAAAAACAAAATTGACTGCGCTATTTGCAGATCCATAAAAACAAACACAAAAACAACAATGGGTTGCGATTTTAGTCTTTCAGACTGGCGCATTTTTATATTGATATCCATAGCAGAGGATTGTGATTATTGTTCTTGTTTTAGACTGACGTGCTGGTGGGAATAAAAGAACAACATTGTTTAAAGAGTTTACCCAGTACCGGATGTATCGCCGGATGTAACATTTTTTCTGGTATTTTTTTCAAGGCACCACACTGAGTGAACAGATTTTGTATATGTAGAATGAAATTACGGTTATAAAACCGTAGATGATTGGATTCATGCTGCTATTAAGGCCCCAAGTGGCGTACACAAGTTCGATTAATACCTTTGAAGAGAAGGAGAAATCTTTACGAAAAAGATTGCCGAATAACACAGAGAATATCAGAGACGGTACAAAGCTTACAGCAAAGAGAAGTGAAATTAAAACCAGAATTGTGTTTGTATTCTTTGGCTTTTTGACATGTTTTATCTGACTAGCACATCTCTGTAAGTCGACTCGGTAAGTCAGGGAGGAATTGTCTAAATGTTTCCTGGCTGTCTTCCAAATTAAAAAAAAAAAATATTGACAAGCCCAATAAAACGGCTATTAAAACAGCAACGAGTGTCATGTAATACGCATGTAAAGCATCGAGGTAAGATCCGCCTCACAGATATAAATCATCATTTCTCCATTCTCCGTCAAAGGCTTGCTTCTCCGATCGTAGACAAACGAAGCGGTCACCGAAAACGCAAGTGACACAAAAGTTATCACGTAGAATGAAATCTTAACGTGGAATAGGGTCATCTGAGATTTCGTCGGGTGGCACACTTTTTTATAACGGTCGACAGAAATTACCAGAAGAGTGATAGCTGAAGACACGCATACGAAGCAAATGACAGCGTTCTCGATTTTACAAAGGGAGCCCGCTGGGTAGGTAATGGGCATCCATAGTTCCAGCATTTTGAGGGGCAATCCAAACAGGCAACATAAAATGTCGTAGACGGCCAACAGCATAATGAAATGCTGCACTTTCTGCTTCTTCATTCGATAACCGAAGACATATATGACTAGCAGATTGCCAAAGAGGCCGATGACAGTGAGAAATCCGAGAAAGATGAATGCCGGTTTTTTGTACATGCGCACATAGTCATTTACTTCCGCTAGAGTTGTATTATTTCCGGTAAACTCCATGTTTGTTTGTTTTTTCTTCCAGAAATAAAACAAAATTTATTGTTTAATTAGGCAATATTTGCGTGTTTTTTATTATTTTTTCGCGGAGTTTCTTCTGTTACTTTGGCATGTAAGCAGTGGTAAGTAACGCTCTGTCGTTTCTTCTCCAAAAATCAAGTTGTTCAAATCAGAAATCCGTGAGTGGAACTTTTTTCAGAAATCCAGGTGCTGTAGATAAAAAAGAAAATAAAGTTATAAAAGTGTGATTGTAAAATTGGCTATAACCACGTAATTCAAATCTATACAAGCAGCCCAATATTACATTAATTCATTGTTAAAATTTTCCCATTATTTTCCCATATTCACAACATTTCAGCCGTTGTACGCTCCGGCTTTCTTCAGGTGACTGGAATTTCGATCTATGGCCTGGTATTGAACTCACAACTCTTTGGGTCTAGAGACTGGAGCTAACCAACGTCTTTATCCACTGGGTCATGTGTCCTCAAGGCCAGAGCAGTGGTGAACCAAAACTTGGAGGGTTGAGTTAAATGGAAATAACTGAGACACCCGGAAGAGGTATGGCACGTGGAACTAGAACAATCTACCCCGGTGGGCGAAATAAAGGGTTCGGTTCGAAATTCCAATTACCTGAAAAAGGCCGGAGTGTAAAACGGCCGAAACGTTATGAATATGGCAATGAATATGAGGATAACAGTCCGAATAATGCAAATAATGCAAGTAATCATAATGCCACATTTCAGAGATATAGACAGATATTGTAATTTCTCACTTTCAAACAATTAATAAATATTAATACATTGATTTATACAGGATCCTATTATAGGAAAATGAAATAAAATCGATAAATAAAATAATTATAACAATAATAAAAAATAAAATAAAGAAGAAGAGATACATTTCCCACAATGTTAAGAGTAAAGAACCGGAAATATGATTACCCCACTTGTTTTCGTTAAACACCGTTAGTCGGCGCTGGTTAAGTCTATTTCTCCCTCTTGCTCCAAGTGGTAACTACGTTCTCGCTGGGAAATATTTTCTTCCTCGATCAGCTGCCGACTAAAGTGTTGTTCATTTTCTAACACATGGTGTTCACACGTGTCTTCCAAACTTCCACCTATGAAGCAAATCAACATTTTCTGAGGTCGTTTCAACTCAGCGCAAGGCTGATTTGATCTCGACTATTATAACGATGCTTACCTTTACTTGCCCTAACTTCTGGACCAAAAAGAAAACGGATATACTATAATCATGTTTAAATTTTCCAAGGATAATGTAAGTACAAACTTTTTTTTGGTTGTTCCAACACTGTGCAATGATCAATATCGGAAATAGAGCGTTTGTAGATAGAGATAGTGTGCGCTCGTCGGATTTTCGTTTTCACGCATGATGACCGAAGACCCATTAAAAAGCAAAAATAAAATCATTCTTGATAATGGCTAAAAGAATAGGCGAAATCGTTCGGAATTATAGAACACTTGAACAGTTTCTACACACTCTGTGTCCAGAAAAGAAAACACTTGTTCGAACACAAGAAAAAATAAATAAAAAGTTTAATCGTAGTACCGTGTCTGCCGTTTTTAATGAAACGTGTATAAATGAAGGATTGCTGCTTAATTACACAATATATATATATATATATATATATATATATATATATATATATATATATATATAAAAAAAAAAAAATTACCTCAACATAGAGGATAGTCTATTTCAAGTCGTTCTGTGCGCGGCTATCATCAGCTCCTAAGTGTCTGTCTCGGAGCATTGTTTTAATTTAGACGCCTTGTTAATGGGAATGACTTTGTGTTAGCGATTGAAGGGGGCGTAAGGTATTTTATCCCGGGGCAAGCGATCTGGGATTGGAGTTTATTTATGGCCAGGACCTTTTCTTTTTTGTAGTTTAATATCAGTTCCTACTATGTGGTGTTTCTTCTAAAAGCCCCGCAGTGTGTTTTTCTGGGATTCACAGTAAATAGTTTTTGTACTACAGGTGTCCAGTATTATTAATAATTTTACACCCCCACCACTAGCTAAGACAAGCCCATTATCATTAACAAGGCGTCTACCAGAGAAGGACTGACACTGAAAATACATTTAAAACAATGCCCGAGACAGACACTTAGGGGCTGATGACCTTCGCGCACAGAATGGCTTGAAATAGACTATCCCCTATGTTGAGGTAGTTTTTGTTTTTTTGCTATAAAAAATAAAATATACATATGCTCTGTTATAATAAACACATCGATCTCTCGGTGGATCAGTTTTAATAACTAATATTACTAGGCTCCACCCGGATTATATACCAACGGATCGATTACCTCTACTATCTATCTATCTATCTATCTATCTATCTATCTATCTATCTCTCTCTCTCTATATATATATATGGTTGGATAGATGTGAGTTTGTGACCCTGGGTTTCTGATATTGAGCGCTTTCTAATAAGTACCGCGCATATAATATATAAATAATTATATATATATATATATATTTATTTATATTTATATACACACACTTTTCACATATAAATATATATATATGTATATATATATATGTATGTGTGTGTGTGTGTGTGTGTGTGCATATATATTGATGCATGTTTCATTAAATAATATAGACAAGTTTTGTCTATTCATTTTAAGTTCCTTTCATATTGTCTGATAAGCTTAATAACATTATCATTGAAAGACGAAAGGAAATCACCATATTGATACATGTTTAAATTCAATCTAAGCTTTCGGCTTACATCAGCAATTATCAAAGATGACAATTACTTTTCAATATATCAACCAATACACGGACGAAACAATAATGATAGTCTGTTTTTGTTGCATGAAAACTTTTAAACCAACGACAAACTCGTGTATACGAGACGCGGAATCGAAAATCGCGTCGCAGCTCGTGACGTCACACATGACAACGCCATGTGTGACGTCACGAGCTGCGACGCGATTTTTACGAAATATTTTATTGTTAGGATCGATTATTATTGTTGTTAAGTGTTTAAATGAATTCTAGTTTCATTTTGGATTTGAATTTTGGCCTAGATTAACATTTAAGATTGAAAATAAAGTTGAAAATAAGAATTACAAATTTTAATTGAAAAAAGTACCTGCGGATTGCAGATGGCATGAAACTCCGAGTTGTGAAACCAACGTAGGGTATTATATATATTAAATAGCTCTATTATTTAATATTTAGCACTATTTTTTTATACTATAGGTTTTTTTTTTATACTATAGGTATATATTCTATGAGCAGAATCCTACTCCCAATGAATAGACTAGTCTATGTTAAACAATTAGTGTAGAGCTTAATTGTGTTCAAGTGTGACTAACAAGGTAGTGCTATTATATGTATAATCCACAACTAATGATTTTTACGCTAGAAATACACGGGAAATCAAGAATGAGGCATTATCAGTGGTCGGGAAGTAAGTCAAACTTTATTTTCAGAATAAAACTAATAGTCGTACCAACTAAGATTCGTCAAGGTGCGTGTGATAATTTGCTGAAGAATAATATGTCAATGGATTGCTAATGATATACTAAAGGAAAATGATTTACTATAGGAAATCATTGGGGTATAAGGTCAATGGATTGCTAATGATTTACGATAGGAAAAGAGAATAGAGACAGTTGAAATTTCTAGAGCGCATAATGAGGAAAGAGGGCTTGGAAAATGTGATACTCGTAGGGCCGATTGTAGAAAAGGGGGACAGAGGAAATCAACGTATAACATACTTAGTGAGCTTGAGTAAATGGATGGCAGAACAGGGTTTAAGAGAAATAAAAAGACAAAATTAATTAAAAGCTATCAATGTCAGGAAGTTATGGAGAGCCATTATCGCCTACGTCCCGAGGGGACACGGCACATAAAGAGGAAGATAGAATGATAGTTTTCATGTGTAATTGGATACGGCTAAAATATAAACGCGTTGGTAATGATTTGACTATAGAGAGCGAGGTATTTATTAAGCTTGTTTATTTGTCTGGCCAAATGCTACAAACATCAGGGGTCCTCCCGCCTCCCAACGATTACGGATCTCCTCCCTACGTTATAACACCAGTCTGTTTGACTAGATTATTGTCCATTATCCCAGGCCGCAAAACACCCAGTTGCTTCAGTTAAGCTGTCAGTTTTCTTTTGACAATGTGTTTCATTCACTTAAATTCCCGAAGTAAAATCTTTATTTATCAATGTCTTCACTTTCACATTCGTTGATTTCACTGAATTTGTTTGTTCCTCACTGGGTGTCCCGAACTTTTAGTCTTGTGCCACATCTAAGCTACGCTTAGAAAATCAACAGGGCACTTCAATGTGCTGCAATGATGAGCAAGCTTGTTTCGCAATTACAACTGGATAGTGAGTTCGATCCTCACTGGGTGCTCTATACTTTCGGCCATACGCCGCATTTTATCTACATTCATGGTTTTATCATTCTCCCACCACCGTTACTAATCATTTCTACCAATTTACAATTTCTACCATTTTACAATAACTATTAGCTAATTATATTATCACTGTCTCCAATCCCTTGCAACATTACTATCACATCATATCATATAGACCCGTTATTAAATTAAACTACCCTCTCACCCAGCACATTAAATATTAAACATCACCATATAAATTAACCAATAAGGATTACAAATTTCTACCTGTTACATATACACAGTCACCAAAAACAAACAAATAACCAGCTTTAAATATAACAAATAAACCCCCATTTTTTTCAAAAATTTAAAAATAAATATAAATAATAATAATTTTTACCTATCATAATTTTACACAAACCCCACCACATATATATACATACATGCGAGGAAATATTCAGCGGAAAAATACATAATATGACATGTATACATTCACGAGACATTCACGAGACATTTCCGCCACACTTCCAATCTTTAAATTTCAACATTTCAGCATACAAATGCGTATGTATAGACACAACACCACCCGTATACATACATATGTCATATCCGAAACTGCCCACATATGTTTATATATGTATGAGTCCCGACGGACGACCAAGTATGTATATGTGTCTGCATACATCGATGTTTGCGTTAGTACGATGAATGACAAAACGCCGAAGTTTCCCCCACCACTTCCACAATAACACCAATACACGCAATCTACATAAACCCAATTTTTTTAAAACATTAATCAGTTTGTCTGACGATCGCTAAAGCGTGAAACCCAGGGTCACAAACTCACATCTATCCAACCAAATATGTTACTTCTATCTCTGATATTGAGCGCTTTCTAATAATTACCCTTATATATATATAAATAATTATACATATATATATATTTATATTTATATTTACACACACACACACACACACACACACACACACACACACACACACACACACACACACACACACATATATATATATATATATATATATATTATTAATGGAAATCTTATTAGTATAAGATACTATACTCGCTCGGAAAACCTTCGGTGTATTGATTTGCAAATAAACAAGCCAACACCAAAGGGAAAGAAAGGTATATAAAAAAGAAAGAACCAAGAACATGTATGTTAACCGAAAATAATCGTCCAGTATACGAGTTCAAGGCGCAAAGAAAAAAAAACCGATACGAGTAGGCAAATAACTAAACAAAGTGCTCGATACAGTAAGTAGATCAGACCTAGTTAAACCTAGAGATAAACCTAAATAAGGTTTTTCACCTAAGTGGATCGTCAGGCAAGGCTGGCTCCCCGACGATCCCTTAGGTGAAACTTGGTAGGTTTGTCTGGATCTCTAGGTTTAACTATATATTATTATTATTTATTTATATATATATATATATATATATATATATATAGAGAGAGAGAGAGAGAGTGAGAGAGAGAAAGAGAAAGAGAGGAAAAGTGAGAGAGTGAAAAAAAAGGCTCGCACTCGTGGTTTTCATCGTACCTAGCAGATCAGTTCTTCGAGCCGAACAGCCACAATACTCAAACATATGATTTGATTATGGTAGTCAATATAATATATATATATATATATATATATATATATATATTAAAAATGTGTGTGTGTGTGTATAAATATATATTCCCAAGAGGATAGAATACAAGTAGAACTCAGTGTCCACGACAGAGTAAGAATAAAAAACATTAATATTCCATGGTTATAATTTATTACATTGGAATCGCAATTTTGTAGGTCTGAGGAATTGATCGTGATTACGATTCCAATGTAATAAATTATAACCATGGAATATTAGTTTTTGAGCCTTTTTATTATATATATATATATATATATATATATATATATATATATATATATATATTAAAACGAGAAACCGCAAACGTTTTTGGTTTATAATGTGGATTTGATTTTTTTATATATATATTATTTTTTATTCTTCATAAAGAATAAAATATAATATATATATATATATATATATATATATATATATATAAACAAATAAATCCACAGACAGACAGACAGATGGAGAGAGAGCGTATATAAATAAAAAATAGTCACTGAGGTCAACACCTGGCGGCGACAGTCTATTTGATGCTTGAAAGCAATTTTTCGGCCATGAAAATTGTCTTGAAGATTGTGTTTAAGCATCAAAAAGACTGCTGCCGCTTGATGTTGACCTCAGTGTTTACTTTTATATTTACATACATGTGATACAAAAAATATTACCAGCAATAAAAATTGTCAGCATTAAATAACCCATTGAGGTTGGTATGCCGTATAACAAATCAAACCAAACCAGCTGCATACGACAGTACAGTTGGTTCAATATTTGCTACATATACAAAATCACAAAATACAGGTTGAAACAAACAGAAAACATTTTAGTTTCGAAACATGTCAAATTACACACGAATACAAATCATCTTATTAGCCGCTGCTGCTTGGCTGTTGATGTTGTTTTTGTATTGAGATCAATGGTCTTTCTTTCCTTCCGTACAAATTGAGGAGTAGACAAAAACAATTTTTCTCTTGGTAGGCATCTTAGGGCTTTTTGAAGAAAGATTTCAAAGACACAAAATTACTCGGGGGTGGGGGAAAGTATATTGTACGGAGCTTGAAGCGCGCATGCGAATGCTAGCGGCGCCGGAAGCTGTGGCGGAAATTCTCGTACACTCAGCTGGGAAACACTCACGACTCTAGACTGGAGCAATCGTGGTCAGACGGCTCGGCATATCAATTCTCAGTCGTGGTCGTAAATTAGAACAGTCGTATGTCGCATAGATCGTAAGTCAAACAATCAATGGATCTAAGCCGTCATTATTTTTATTACTAAAATGTTATATTCTGTGAGTACACGTACTTGAGTAGACAAACAGGATAAAACGAATATAGGTTTTGTCTCTGTCGAGAGGTACATTTTTTCTTTAACACAACCGTCCAGGCCGGCAGATGTCAGTTTCATTGTTTAAAAACAAAGATATCCGTTCAAACACATGTAGCTACTAAATCTAGCGTTTATAGTCAATAATATAAAATTCGTAATATATATATATTTAACTGGAATTCGAATCTCCGATTCCTCAGTCCAAGCGGCTATCCATTACTCCACCGTGCTTCCATTACATTCACTTATGTGCTAATACCAATGGGAAAGGTGTGAATCCTCTTCTTCTCCCTCCAGCTATGGGTATATAGCAAGAGAGACTGGGTTCTATAGCCTTGGATGGCAACTGGCCTAGGAGAAGGACAACTCTGAATTCAAAACCTGCGGAGGTTTGTTTGGGGACCTTGTGGCACGTAGTGCACCAGGTCTCTGCATTTAGCCCTTCAAAAAGTGTGGATGGTTCTGCAAAAACCTTCACCACTATAATCAAATCTCATGTGCTGGTGTCGGGCTCTCGGTTTCCCTAGAACTGATCTGTTTGACCCTCATACGTCGAATTCGACAGGAGAGTCGAGTGTCGATATATATATATATATATATATATATATATATATATATATATATATATATGCACGATTCATTGAATACGACAGACAGGGTGCTTTGATTTAGTTTTATACAATTTCTCATGTGATCTTACCATTTTTTTCTTTTCGGTACACAAATTATATAAAAACTGTCCAATTGTTCTTTCTTTCCGAGCGCTTTTGGCTATACATTTAGGCATTTTCAAGGTGACATATATTGACTGTTAACAAAAAAAAAAAAAATAGATAGCTGTATGCATGTATTTATATAATATTTTCATTTTTAAAACACGATCAAGACATTCTGTCCATGTTCATAGTTGATATTACTGATTGTTGTTTTTTTTTGCAATATTTGAAATGCTCCCAGTGTTTTTAGCCATTTTTTTTACATGTAAACACATCCACACATATATATGTGTTTGTACATGTACACATGTAAACACACATATGTATATTGTTATATAAACGGTATTTTTAAAGATATTTTTGAGTCGCTATAGCAGTTTTTTTAAACGTGAAGTCACTAAAATATCGTTTATAGCAATAAGAAATAATGTCAGATAAAAAAAAACAATTTAATATATATATATATATATATACCAGTCTGTTCGAATCAGTCTCACTTTTAATCTATCTCAGTTTGTTACATATCTGTCTCTGTCCTGTTATTTACCCATAGCTGCAGGAAGAAGATTCATACCATTCCTATTCCAAAAGCTAATGCACGTAATTGACTGTATTGAATTACGAGTGGAATTCGAACTCGGCTTTCCGATTCTTCAATTCGAGCCGCTATCCATTACTTCACCGTACCTCTGCTTCCATAATTATAGCATACCTTAAAACTACATTTTATAATATATATATATAATTAATTCATCGAGTCTGATAGAAACCTCAACAGAATGCAGAAAGCACTGGACGGCCGTTCCGTCATATATTTGCGACTCATCAGCAGTTCGCATCCGCAACCGAAATTGAAACCCTGACAGTTAGGTTGTCAAGCGAACATCATTCCAACTCAAAATAAAACAACGGAATATGGGCTCAAAACATGGCGAAGCTGCAAATCGTCACCGAATATTTGCTCAAACAGTTGCGATGCTCGCTCACAACCAAACCGCCACGGAATATTTGGTAGTGGATGCGCACTGCTGATGAGTTCGATAGGAGGACGAAACGGGTCGTCCAGTTTTTTGCTTTCTGCTTTCTGGGTTGAGGTTTCTATCAGACTGATGAATCAATTAAATATAATTATCAAATCCTCCTAATAATTACTATATATATATATATATATATGTATATATATATATGAAGAAAAATATACGTAAAAGACAAACAAAATCCTAATATGCAATTATGCTGTTTTAATGTTAATATAATGTCAACGTCGGACGTTTCGGTCTAATAGACCATCTTCAGGATATATCCATAAAACATAATTACCATAGACCATATTCAATTCAACATGAAAAAGACGATGGACATAAAAGCAGGACCAATCCAAACAGATAACTGAAATCTTATGGTCTATGTTAATTATGTTTTTATGAATATGTCTTGAAGATGGTCTATTAGACCGAAACGTCCACGTTGACATATTAACATTAAAACAGCATAATGCATATTAGGATTTTGTTTGTTTTTCCGTATATTTTTCTTCATACTGTCTCTATATCCATATATTTGCTTACATATATATATATATATATATATATATATATATATATATATATATTAAATATTAAAATGGACAAAGTCCGACAATTTATTTATTAAAGACATTTTATGTTTAACGTTCTTTTTATAGATACAAGTATTTAAGTAAATGCTCTGTTTATAATAAACAGTATTAAATAACATTTACCGGCCTGAATGTCTGAGAAATTTTCATAGAAAATATTCGTCCTTTGACAGGATTCGAACCATCCTATACGGAAACCGTCATTTACGCTGACGTGCCTTGATATATATATATATATATATAAAACTGAATATTGAAGTCAACATTTAGAGGCGACAGGCTGTTCACTTTTATATTTACACACGCTCTATCTCTGATATTGAGAACTTTATCCCATAAATATAGCACACCTTAAGAGTATATTTCTTCATATATATATATATATATATATATATATATATATATATTCGTTTGTGTGTGTGTATGCGTTTAGACTCGAGGTATCTTAATGTATATGTATAGGTCATGTCAGAGATCATTCATTGATAACAGTACCATGTGACCTAGAACAGTCTTTCGCATGTTACAAAGAGAGGATATGGGCATTGCCAAATAATATCCGTTGCCCTGAGGCATGATACGAAAGAAAATTACTCGGCATGGTACTTTGCCAATTTAATGTATCATGGGCACGTCCATATTCACAAAAGCTGTTTTGTTTTCTTATTTTCTTGTGGAGTAATTAATTGAACAATGTTAATTGCATATGAAACAGAAAATGGAGAATTAACACATTTGACTGATAGTAGTAAGCGGTTCCTCTGACCTGCATGACTGAGCGGACAAATAACTGATAAGTAGCGATAAATATATGACGTTTATTATGATACATTACCACTGTCAAGGTTGAAAATGGGTGTAACATTTTTAAAAGTTTATTACTGCCTGAATGTTAATTATGGTAGAGTGGTTTGCGAGAAGAAATCTATAATTTCAGTAGTTATTATGCCCAGGTTAAGGGCACAAGTTTGGGACCCCGGTGAATTTGGAACTCACTGCAGTAGAAATGAACTGGGAGAATATATTTTTTGAAAGGACTAAGTCTGTATCATATCTATCTATCTATCTATCTATCTATCTATCTATCTATCTATCTATCTATTATAGTGGAACACACCTATTCTATAGTTAACAAACTCTCCCACCTATAATAAGTAGGAGTCGCTCAGGGGGTCGGTCAATCAGTCGATGCCGGACGACCGTTAGCCGGATATTAAAGTATCAGCCACCACAGCTAGATTACTCTGCGTTATACCTATTATATCAAGTTCCTAATATTTTGTACGTCGAACCTATTTTAGGACCGACTTAGTACAAATACAAGCCTCCACTGTGAAACCACTCCATAACACTATCTCAGTCTGTTCACTATCTATCTATCTATCTATCTCAGTCTGTTTACTATCTATCTATCTATATCTATCTATCTATCTATCTATCTATCTATCTATCTCTCAGTCTGTCTATCTCTATTAATCTACCTATCGATCTCGTTTTATTCTTTATCTGTATACCCACATTTTTGTTGTTGTTATCATAAAGTTTCGGCAGTGTGCTGCTCTCAGTCCTTCATCAGGTGGTTGTCGATCCGGATAACCTACAGGGAATTTCGAACTGAACCCTTTATTTAATCTACAGGAGTAAACTGTTCTGGTTCGGCTGCCCATGTCAAAGCATGTGTCTAATCTGCTCAGGGTTTTTTTCCTGCTCATAAATAAGGTAAACACTTTAAATGCGCACAAACAAATGGATAGCAAACTTTATATTTTATATATCAAAAAAACAATTTTATGGAAAAAAAGTAATTTTTTTCTGGTGAGTTGCTTATCTTATGTTTAGTTTAAAGTATTTGCTTATCAAAAAGAGAATTCTATTTCTGTAATCTCTGAATTCTGTAATTCTATTTTTGTAAATAAATCATCAAAAAATTCGTCAGAGTTTTAAAATATCCCCGAAAAAAAAAATATATATATATATGAAGAAATATAGTTTTTGCTTGACGTAATCGTCAGGCCTGACGATTGCGTACAGCATAAACAGCCGGTCACCTCTGATGTTGACTTTAATGTTCACTTTTATATATATATATATATATATATATATATATATATATATATATATATATATATGGACTCTCCCGTCGGTTTCGACGTATGAGATCTGACAGCTTAGTTAATTCAGTTATGAACTTTTGTGCGATAATCTTCAGTGGCATTTAAGACCCGCTAGTGATTTACAAAGGAGGCCACATATGGAGTAAGTGTGAGATTGTGAGATGAGATCACTGTTAGATTGGCTGACCTTTTAGACCTTTGCTCTCGCTTCTTGAAGATTATTCAGACAAGATATATATATATATATATATATATATATATATATATATATATATATATAAAAATCCTATCCACATTTCTCACTCACACAAGGCAGACATGCTTGCAGAGATGTTGAGGTCTCACTCTTATACACACACTCACACAAATATATACACATACACTTAACACACACATCCCATTCCCAGCAACCAAAAAAAAAAAAAAACTCTCAAAATGACCAAATATAATATAAATAATAACATTGATATCTGTCTATATTTCTGAAATGAGGTATTGTAATTATTTACATTATTTACATTGTTCGGACTATTGTCCTCATCTTTATTGCCATGTTCACGACGTTTCGGTTGTTGTATGCTTCGGCCTTCTTCAGGTTCTGTCTATATTTCTGAGATGAGGTATTGTAACTACTTAGACTATTTACATTGTTCGGACTATTGTCTTTATCTTTATT
>CAHIKZ030000215.1:1287500-1315000 GCA_903632075.3 Acanthosepion pharaonis | reverse complement strand
GAACCAATAAAGAAGAACTCGAATACGGATATGGAATAACACAGATATATTGCAAACAGGAATATATACAGAGAAGTAGAAAGTGTTAGTACGAACAATCAGGTTAGTAGTAATTGTCTGAACGCGGCTCTGTTTCGGACTGCCTCTGACTCGACTGACTGACTCCTGACGTACTTCCCTCCAGACTTCAGACGGAACTCTAAACTTCAGACGGAACTCCCTGCTTCCTCTTGAGGCGCAGTATTTATTACATATGGACTAGTCCATTTTGTTAATATGGGTAAGGTCCCATAACAACCCCCCCTTTTTTAATATCTTTTTTTCTTTGGATCTATTTTCAAAGGTTCAGTAAATTTTCTTTTTCTAGACGATTTTCTTGGTTCTGGCATTATTTGCGGTCTTGTTATATCGAATGTGTCGAAAATCGTGTCCAATACCTCTTCTTGAGGTGGACCGTTAGCATCCCATAACGGTCTCTTCCTTATTTGGCTTACGTGTCTTCCGTGTGAGAATTTTTTTTCTTTGAACTATGTACATCATATTGCCAATTCTTTTCTCAATTATCCCTTGTTCCCAGCAAGAGGTATTATTTTTGTATACCTTAAAAAAACTTTTTCCCCTGGGAGGAATTTTCTTTTTGGTGTGTAGGACTGTGTTACTTGTTTTGTTTTACTTGGTAGTAATTTATCGAACGCTGATCTGATTTTCCTAGCAAACATGATATCTGCTGGTGATAATGTTGATGGTGTCGCATTATTTGGTGTTATTCTAAATACCTGTAGGAATTGCTGTAATACTTTCTCCGTAAGCACATCGTACGCTTTTCGTAATCCTCTTTTGAGAGTATCCATGAATCTCTCGGCTTGTCCATTTGATCTTGGATGGTAAGGCGGGGATTTTATATGTTTTACTTGATAGATTTCGCAAAACTCTTGGAAATCTGGTGACGTGAATTGCGTTCCGTTATCTGTTACTAAACAGTCCACTACGCCAAACTGAGCGAATAGCTCGTGTAGGAAATTTATAGTCGTTTCTGTAGTAGGATTTTTGCACCGAAACACCTCCGGCCATTTACTGTAGTTATCAACTATGATTAAATAGTAAAACCCGTTAATTGGTCCTGCATAATCTGCGTATATTCTTGACCATGGACTATCAGTTTCAGGCCAAGGCTTATGTATGATTGGCGGTGCTTTGGCTGCTAAATTACAACCCTTGTACATTTCCACCATTTGAGAAATATCCTGGTCCATATTCTTCCAATATACATAGCTTCACATTAGCGACTTCATTCTATTTTTCCCCGGATGTCCTCTGAGGAAATTCTTTAGTATCCGTTTTTGTAAAGTTTTGGGGGATTACAACCCTTTCGTTGTAAAGTAGCACATTATCGCATAGAGAAAAGCTGTCCGAAATTTTCTCATTTTTTTCTACTATTTTTGCTTTTGTTTCATTAATAAATTCGTCATTTTTGGCTTCATTTTTTATGTCTTGCAATGTGACTGTAAGGTTTCTGACTGTACAACATAGTACTGTTTTTATGTCTTCATTTCTAAGGGCTGCGATTACCGTATCTTCCAATGGCTCTGTCATTGTTGGTATAAGTCTCGACAGACCATCCGCGTGCCCGATACTTTTCGTTGGTAAATATTCCAATCTGAAATTATAGTTCAGAAGAATCGTTCCCCATCTAAGTAGTCTATTTGCCGTGTACACCGGTAGACCTTTTTTTGAACCAAAAATTTTTATTAACGGTTTGTGATCCGTATCTATGGAATCTTGTTACTGCGAAGATAATTGCTAGAGCTTCCTTCTCAATTTGTGAATAGTTTTTCTCCGCTGGTAGTAGGGTTCGAGAAGCATCTGCGATAGGTTTTATTGTCCCATCTGGCATTTTATGTAATATACACGTTCCGACACCCTAGGTGCTCGCATCACTTGCTACAATAATCTCTAGTTTAGGATCATAGTGTGCCAAAAATAAATCCGATGTTAATGTCTTGATTATTTTTTCAAATGTTTCCTGGCATTGATCTGTCCACTGCCAAACTTTTTCTTTCTTTAGCTGTTCGTTCAATGGTGCGCGAAGTTTATGCATTTGAGGTATGAATTCCTGGTAGTAATTTACTAATCCAAGAAAACTTTGTAGTTCTGTTATGTTCTTAGGAACTGGCATCTTTTTTATTGCTGTAGACCTTTCAGGGTCTGGACGTCTACCTTCTTGGTCTATTATAGGGCCAAGATATTTAATTTCCTTCATGAAAAATCACACTTATGTTTTTTCACTTTGAATCCGTAGCTTTGAATTCTCTTAAACACTTCTTGTACATGTTGCCAGTGTTGTTCAACGTATTCGCTATTAATCAATATGTCATCCAGATATGCTATTGTGTATTCTAGTCCTGCCAGCATCGTATCCATTGTCTGCTGGAAAATAGCCACGCTACTTTTTAATTCCAAATGGTAGTCTTTGGTATCTGTACAATCCCTTGTGTGTGTTTATGCATAGTAGTTTTGAACTTTCTTCATCGACTGGAATTTGCAGGTAGGCCTCACTTAGATCAATTTTTGAAAAATATTTTCCGCCATTTAATTTAGTGAACACTTCTTCAGGACTAGGTAGCGGATAGTGGTAGTCCTTTATTGCTGCGTTCAAACCTGTAGAAAAATCAGCACAAACTCGAACTTTCTCCTGATTTCTTTTTAACGTAGACCGTCGGTGCGGCTCATTAGCTGTACTCTACTTTTTTCAATATGCCCGTATTTTCGAGTCTAGATAATTCTTGGTCAATCTTTTCTATTGACGCAAACGGTACCTCCTTTTTTTTTCTTGAAAATAGGTTGAACGTTATCCTTTATTTTGATATTAGCTGCCATTTTCTTGCATCTTACGAGACCTGCCGAAAATACTTCGGGGAAACTCGTTTTTAGTTTTCCTTTTAATTTGTCTGCCTCGGTTGATAAGCTTTTTACATTCTGGCAGTAGGTTCTAATAGGTAGATCCCACAATTCGAATTTTTGCATCCAGTCTGTCCCGAATAGGTTTTCGGTATTTCTTAAGACGTACATTTTTAGTTTTTTCGTCATTCCGTTAAATGTTGCGTTTGTAATTACTTCACCCTCGAATTTTATCTTTCTCACATTTTTTTTTTAACATGACAGGTTTGTTCAGTTTTCTCCATGTTTGTAGGTTTATGATTGTTAAGTCTGAGCCAGAATCCAGCTATTACCTAACTTTTCTGTTTTGCATTTCAACTTGTACATCTTTTCTTATATTAGTCTCATCTGTTTGGTCGGTCCTCGTAATTCTTATTCTGCTTTCTTTTCTATACCGTGAGAACTTTTGTGACCATATTTTTTACATGATAGACAAGTTTTAGCACGATATGTACAGTCTTTAACCCAATGCCAAGACCCACAACCCACAACGATAGCATGGACTTGGTGGTAGTTTCTTTTTATGTTGATTATAATTAGAAAATTTTGTTTTACCTGTTCTTGAGGCGGGAAAATCAGTTCGGTTTGTTTGTGAGGAGTGAAAATTTGTTTGCTTTGTTTGTGAGGAGGGACAATTTGTTTGTCTTCGTACTTTGCGTATGTATGCGATGCCAGCTTGTTCTACGTCTTTAGAGTCTTTTTTTACGCTGACGCATCTCTGGCAGATCTTGTTCATTTTCCAATTTAGTAAGTATTCTACGTCTCATTTCTGCGTCTTTGGTTGAAACCAGACCTTGGACGTAAATTAAGCATTTGAAGTTGTCATCGCTGAGTTAAGATAATTTGAAGTCGTCACAATATTCATTAATAATGGATGCGAAAGTTACATAATCTTCGCTATCCTTTTTTGTAAGGTCCATGCATTTCCATCTTTTATGAAATAGTGAAGTATTATGGTTGAAAAGTTCCGTTAGCAATTTTATAGATTCTTTGAACGTTAACTCGCTTGTTTTTCTGGGAAGGATATAATCAACGAATTTGGTATATTCGCCCGCGCCTAATTTTCTTAATAAAAGGTGTACTTTACGTGCGTCTGACCAATCTTTGCAGTCAAAATCATATAGATCTTCATACATTAGGAAGTAATTTGCAAAAGTTTTATCTTCGTCGGGTGCGTACTTGAAATCTTCGATATTACTCCAAATAGCGTCTTGAGTGAGAACTGATTCGTTCTCGGGTTTTGCTCCTTATTTGCCATTGCACGTATCAATAATTCTTGCATTTCCAGATGTTTCTGTTCGTACCTTTGTTGTTGTTCAAACTGGATTTTGATAAGTTCCATAATGGTTGACTTAAAATCTTCCATGTTAACGTATTTTTTTGTGTAACCTGATATTCTGTAGCCTGTACTCGCAAAAAAAAAAAACAAAAAAAACTTTCCTTTGTTGTCAGTGAAATTTGATATCAAGACAAGAAAATTTTTCTTTTCTTTTTTTTAGAATTAAATCGTCGTCCACTGTTACGTACGACGGATAGCAAAAAAAAAAAAAAAAAAATATGTCCTCCGAGTAGGGAGTTTATTTTTCTTAAAGGGTTTTCCAGATCGCCACTTGTTATGTGTGACGTATAGCAAAAAAAAAAGTCCTCCGTGTATAGAGTTCGCATTTCCCTTTTAGGGGTTTCTTTGTCGTCACTTGTTATGTTGATGAGAGATGATTTTGTTGTTTGTTCTTCACGTGAGAGTTCGAATCTTCGTCGCCACTGTTATGCTGTGGCAAACGAATTTTTTTTTCTTCCACCGAATGAGTTCGAATCGCTCGTCGCCACTGTTATGGTCCGGTTCCTTGTACTACGATGATAGTCCAAGGTAGAACCAATAAAGAACTCGAATACGGATATGGAATAACACAGATATATTACAAACAGGAATATATACAGAGAAGTAGAAAGTGTTAGTAGGAACAATCAGGTTAGTAGTAATTGTCTGACTCGACTGACTGACTCGCTCGCTCGCTCTGACTGACTGACTGACTCCTGACGGACTTCACTCCAGACTTCGGACTGAACTCTAAACTTCAGACGGAACCCCCTGCTTCCTCTTACGTATGGGCTAGTCCATTATGTTATTATGGGTAAGGTCCCATAACACTATATTAGAAAATTGAAACCAACCCTTAATAAAATAATTATGGATATTGTACAAATGTTTTAAAATGTCTACAGTAGCTAGTTTAAAATATCTATTTTTTTAACTAATAGTTTTAAATAGCTTTTCTTTTTTTAAAAAATATTTAGACATTTCAATAACTTAGTTACCTCCCTTGACGTTTGTACGTGTGTCTACATGCATCAGCATGGTAATTTTCTTTCTTTCTTTAATAAGGTTACTAAGAAACTTACCCGTAATTTCGAGTGGATCCTACTAAAAATAAGTAGACAAAACTTGTCTAAATTATTTATTTAATGAGACAAATCTTAATACATACATATATATATATATATAATTGCCACAAATGCCATAATATATATATATATATATATATATATATATATATAATTTCCACAATTGCCATAATATATATATATAATTGCACTCGACCATATATATATATATATATATATATATACCGACCATATATATATATATATATATATATATATATATATATATATATATATATATATATGGTCGAGTGCAATGATTCTTGTCCGCCGTGCCAATTCTTTTAGGTCTGCCGTGAAATATTGTCATGACATACATATATATGTGTTTGTGGAAGTAGTAATGGTACAGGGTAAGTATTTGAAAAAATGAATAAATATTAAACTTTTTTTTTAATAATTTTTTCAATATTTTTATTATAAGAAGCTAGAAAGACTACGCTCAAGTGAAGAAGAAATGAGGGTCTGCTTATCGCACATTCGAGCATTAAACATTGAAGAAATCATGAAGAAACACCGGGCGCAGGTTTCACACTAAATAGGCTGCCCAAATGGTTGAATAGAACCAATGAAATAAAGTAAGTTCATATTTGTGTGTGTTATTTTTTTCAAATCTATGGTTTTATTTCATAACATTTAAATGTATCACCTTTAAACATTTTGCGAAGGGTGCCATGATATTTTCATTTGCTTTTCGGTGTGCCATTGCTTAAAAAGGTTGAGAAACACTGATCTTGTGTGACGTCTTGTGAAGCAGCAATTAGGAACGTAGCCGCGCGAAAAGAATGTGATTTACTTCATTTTATTTTATTAATTGATTAATTCATTTATTTTATTTTATATTTTATTTTATTTTATTAATTCATTCATTTTATTTTATTTTATATTTTATTTTATTTTATCAATTGATTAATTCTTTTATTTTTATTTTATTTTATTTTATTTTATATTTTATTTTATTTTATTTTATATTTTATTTTATTTTATTAATTGTTTTAATTCATTTATTTTATTTTATATTTTATTTTATTTTATTAATTGATTAATTCATTTATTTTATTTTATATTTTATTTTATTTTATTAATTGATTAATTCATTTATTTTATTTTATTTTATATTTTATTTTATTAATTGATTAATTCATTTATTTTATTTTATTTTATTTTATTAATTGATTAATTATTTATTTTATTTTATCTTATATTCTATTTTATTTTATTAATTGATTAATTCATTTATTTTATTTTTTATTTTATTTTATTAATTGATTAATTTATTTTTTATTTTATTTTATTTTATTAATTGATTAATTTATTTTTATTCTATTTTATTTTATTTTTATTTTATTTTATTAATTGATTAATTTATTTTATTTTATTTTATTTTATTAATTGATTAATTTATTTTTTATTTTATTTTATTTTATATTTATTTTATTTTGTTAATTGATTAATTTATTTTTATTTTATTTTATTAATTGATTAATTTTTTATTTTATTTTTATTAATTTATTAAAAATGCCGTCCGATTAAATAGTGCCTCCATTTTCTGGGTGCCTCTATTATAACATAAGATTCTTTTTCAATTGCTGGGTTTCGATGTTCTGAACGCGACAAGGTCCTTGAAAACAAAAAGCAACATGGCGTCCAGATTACCTTAAAGAAGCAGCAATTGCACAATCAGATGCATCTATCTCCACCACCAAATGGATAGCGGAATCTATAGCCGTAATCGCTGAGTTGACTATATCCTTTTTAAGCTTTTTTTAAAAGCCTCCATTGCTACGGAAGAAAGAGGAAAACTATTCATTTCTACCAATGGTATAACGGCATAATGTGGAAAAGCATACAACTCGTCGCCGCAAACCGCAAATGTCCGATCCCCCAATGCGAAGATCCCCTCCCTGAATCTCTGTACGCCATTAGAAAGCTACTATGTACAGCCACAAACACTACGCCCCACGAGAGGCTTCTCCCATTTTAACGAAGAAGCTCGGCGGGAACTTCGCTTCTTTCATGGCTCCCGAAAAATGGAATTTCGACAGACTTTCATGTTTGTAGCCCTTTCTTTTTTTAAAACCTTTTTTTCCCTCGAGATTGATTTGATTATTGGCAAATCAAAAAATGCGAGGTTTTTGAGTTTTTTAGTTATCTATATTTGTATGTGTATATATATATATATATATATATATATATATATATATATATATATATATATGAAAATTTCTCCGATTTAACCAGTAGAAAGATATTTATGAATAAAAATAGTTTTCCTATTATTTATTCATTCATATATATATATATATATATATATATATATATATATATATACCGAATATCAGAGCAAAATGTCCAAATCGTGTAACAGCAAAAATTTCTAATGGTTGCATTAAGCTTTGAACCGTTGTATCTAAGAAAATGATTAAAACTATCTTACTGGAATTATACGAGGTTTTTATAACACTATTGGATTCTGCTTTTAACAATAAGAATGTATTTAGCTCTAAGTTGAAATGATGATCCCTCTTCTGTTTTGACCTCCTGATCCAGTTTTCCTTGCTACTGTTTCCTCTTTTTTTAAACTTATTCAACGTTCTTTTGATGGTTCATATATATATATATATATATATATATATATTAAAATCTACCATATTTTGAGGACGACTGTAGGCGATCTGGGATTGCAAAGGAAATGTTTGTCGCAGATTATTTTCATGTCACAAAGAATAAATCACTAAGTTCAGACTCGAACATCGGAGACAGAAAGAAAATGCCGAAAACTCGATTCGCAAGCACTATTTCACAAATCCCAATGCACGCCACCAGTCAGAAAAATAACTCACTCTGCAACGTCTGTGGCAACCAAAATAGCCGATTTTTTTTCTTTTCTCCCCGATTCGAGAACGTCAACTGCTTTTATCGCCGAACATTTTTTTTCCATTAGTCGACAGCTAGGAGAGGATGTTCAGTAATTTGCATATCAACATACTTTTATAGCGACTCTTGCGACGGACTTGGGTTTTTTAATTCAAATATTTCATTTTCAGCATGTCATGCGGAATACGTGCCCTTTTGTTTGGTAAGTAATTTTCTTTTTCGCCACATTTTCCGTCGCTTGGTTTGACGAGGTAATTCGCCGTTTTCTTCGCTATAAAAAACGTGATAAAATAATGTAGAATATACGCAGAACACAAACCGGATTTCTTCAGGCCTAAAATCGAGATGCTTATAAAATCTATTCACCCATTTGAGAGGTTAAACATAGATTTCAAGGGTGCCTTACCGTCGAAAAATAGGAATCGTTACATGCTAACCGCCATTCGAAGAATATTCGCGATTTCCATTCGCATTTCCTTGTCCTGACATATCAGCAAATTCTATGATACAGGGCTCATGTTCTTTAGATTCCTTTTTTGGGGGTTTCCAGCTTCCATGCATTCCCACCGTGGAGCCTCTTTCGTGTCTGAGCAGCTGAGACAATTTCTTCGTGAACGAAAAGTGGCCACAAGCGGGACGACACCTCACCACCCTCAGCGTAATGGTCAATGCGAACGGTATAACGGTATAATGTGGAAAAGCATACAACTGGTCGCCGCAAACCGCAAATGTCCGATCCTCCAATGCGAAGATCCCCTCCCCGAATCTCTGTACGCCATTAGAAAGCTACTATGTACAGCCACAAACACTACGCCCCACGAGAGGCTTCTCCCATTTAACGAAAGAAGCTCGGCGGGAACTTCGCTTCCTTCATGGCTCCCGAAAACTGGAATATTTTATCCGCTATAATAAGGACGGTCCATTGACAATTGAAGTGGAGTTAATCGAAGCGAATCTGCATTATGCCCTGGTGGGACACTCGGGTGGAAAAGAATCCACTGTTTCTCTCAGAGACCTTGCATCCGCGGGGGATGTACCTGCACCTAATATAGTTTGCGAGGAGAGGCCTACATCTCAAGACCTTTCAACTTCAGTTGAAAGTCAACCGGAGTCCATATCGTCTCGGGAATCCCTGAAGGTCCAGAGTGAGCCAGATGTGGACGTTCTTTCAATAGCTCAGAAACGAGCCAATCCCTAAACCGATTAGGAACCCTTGTTTTCAGAATCTTAACAACCTGCATGCAGAAGACTCATTTATACCAACTCAGAACGGAGAGAGGAAATCGATCGATTCCAGTGTGTTTTTAGACTCGGAAACCCAGAATCTGAATCCTACTGACATTACCAAACTAAGAAGATGTTCCAACAGAACCCGCAAAACGTCTGGACGATAGAGCGAATTCATCCTGTATAATTAAAATAAAATCGTGGAGAATGTAATAAAGTAATCGGGAAAAATCGCTCTTGTTTTATGATTACCTCCCTTTGAAGAATTCTTTCGTTTGCAGAGAAATATAAATAATCACTACTCTGGTATCAGTTATTTTAATCAGAATAAAGCTTACTTAAGCCTACTCTGACACTATTTTGTTATTACAATAAATGGATCGCATTCTTTTTGTCTGGCCTCTTTCTCAATAGCCGTTAGACATGACGTCATGTTAAACTATTTAAAACGTCTAGCTTCTCAAATAATACCAGGATGCAAACAAAGGAATTCTAACTACCACATAGACACCACACCGGTTCTTGGTAATGACCGCAAAAGTCGAAAGTACTTTAACGAAAAAAACAAAATATTAACCCCAGATAGTTTAGCCAAACTTCAAGCACAAAACTCAAATCCTTATCCGAAAATTGGAAAATGCAATAAAATATTACACAGACAGACCTTGCCTGTTCTATTTAGTCAAACTTGACAAATACTTGCTGCCTTAATATACCTTATATATATATATATATATCAGTCAGTTAAGTGCCATGCGTGATATACGCGTAGGCGATCATATATCTTTCGATACATGACTGATGAGGCAGATTTTTTCCCGCAGTAAGTTGCCATTTCTTTCTGCGGTAGACCATTTGCTATCCATCTGTCCTGCTATTTACTCATACCCGGGGAGGAAGAAGAGAACTCATATCTTTCCCAAGGGTATTAGCACATAAAGTGAATGCAATGGATTCGGCTGAGATTCGAACTCGGCTCTCCGATTCCTTAATCCGAGTCGCTATCCATTACTCCACCGTGCCTCTCCTCCCCCCCCTGCTGCTATATATATATATATATATATATATATATATATATATATATATATATATATATATATATATATATATATATATATATATATATATATATATATATATATATATATATATATATATATATATATATATATATATATATATATATATATATATATATATATATATATATATATATATATATAATATATATATATATATATATATATATATATATATATATATATAAAAACTACACAAAAAGACAGGTGTATGTGAGAGCTATGATCGTGTACATCCTGAAGTGATACGGCACAGAGGTGATGATGATCATCGCGTCTAAATTGTTTCCAAGGGCCAAGCGCTCCATCCATCTTTAATGTTTTTCGTCTGGTTTTTATTACACAATTCTGCTATCTACGACCTTCTTGATACAGATTATTATAGCAGTTATAAATTGTTACCATCCTTAATGAAGATTCTGCAGCTGGTCTAATTATCACAGCTCTGCCAAACCTTTACACTCTTTACATCGTAAAAATAAAATAAAATAAAAGAACGAATTAGGTCAAGTGGATTCGTTTCGTTTATTTTGTTTGACTCAATGGGTTATTTAATAACAATAGGATGGGTTCCTATGAATAGATTATGTATTCTTTCTAAGAAATAAATTTCTAGATCAACTTTCATTGACGTATTTTTTAAGAGGGTTTTTGTCAAGAGTCAATTTATTGCTGGCAATAATTTCTTTTTCAAATATGTATTGCTGGCAATAATTTCTTTTTCAAATATCTATTGATGGCAATAATTTCTTTTTCAAATATGTATTGCTGGCAATAATTTCTTTTTCAAATATGTATTGCTGGCAATAATTTCTTTTTCAAATATGTATTGCGGGCAATAATTTCTTTTTCAAATATGTATTGCTGGCAATAATTTCTTTTTCAAATATCTATTGATGGCAATAATTTCTTTTTCAAATATGTATTGCTGGCAATAATTTCTTTTTCAAATATGTATTGGTTGGCAATAATTTTTTTCAAATATGTATTGCGGGCAATAATTTCTTTTTCAAATATGTATTGCTGGCAATAATTTCTTTTTCAAATATGTATTGCTGGCAATAATTTCTTTTTCAAATATGTATTGCTGGTAATAATTTTTGTTTTCCAAGATGGTGGTGTTTTCACAATAAAAACCTATTTTCACACTTTTTAGTGTTTTCACGCCAATTTGGAGGTTAACTATTTGCCCGTAGCTAGGAACCTAACAGGTGCTACCCTGAGCCCAGGGTGGATCTGGGAACACCAACAATTAAGAGGTCGTTCCACGCTCGTCAAAACCTCCTGATCAGAGGCCTTGCTGCCGGATGTAGTTTATCGTCATACCATGGACGCCTCATTAGTTCTTTCTAAATATTTTGAAGCCCCAGCCGACAGGGCGTAGGCTAAGGGGAGAGCAATCACTTCTATATTAAGAATATACGACTAATCATATAAGGAGAACAGGTTTTTTAATGGATCCGCGAAAAGGGACTCCTTCTTACAAATGAGTTGTTCCCTACTCACACACAAACAAACACACACACGCACACACACATATATATCTATATCTATAATTCTCAAAATGTGTGTGTGTATGTATGTTTATGTGTGTATGTGTGTGATCGGATGTTGTTTATGTGTTTCCACAATCTTCATCTGATTTCGATGAATTTTTTTTTGTTTGACAGATAATTCTTCAGTGCCAGTTTTGATTCCAAATTGATGGCAACAATGACTCTCCACTACTTCCTGTCCATTATAACTCTTAGCAAGGTTTTACTATCTGTTCTTGGATATATATTTATCTATATCTATAATTCTCAATATGTGTGTGTGTGTACGTATGTGTGTGTTTGTGTGTTCGGATGTTATTTATGCGTTTTCCTAGTTTTCATCCGATTTCGATGAATTTTTCAAGTTTGATAGAAAACTGTTCAGTGCAGGTTTTCAGTCCAAATTGGCTGGAAAAATTACAATCTTGAAGGTAAAAAATCGAAAAAAACTGATATTTTTACACTTTGCGCAGAAATCAAAGGCAAAATTGTTTGTAAAATACAGCGTACAAGCAATTTAGAGAGTTGAAATCTAACGCAAAAGATCATTAGAATTATTTAAAAAATATACGATAAATAAAAATTATCGTATATTATTATTATGTCAGTCCATGGAAGAGGTTCCTTCCTTGCAAGATTGAGTACACAAAAATGGGCCACCCTTCATTTAAATTGTTAGCCTCCTATTTGGGGAAGTGCCTCAGTTGCACCTAATCGTTGTTATTAATGCTGATTTTCGGGTGGGCTGACTTAAACTGCTCCAACTGAATGGCAACAGTAATGAAACACCAGGTTGAAGAAGAGTTATACTGCTAGTATATATATATATATATATATATATATATACAGTAAAGTTCACCCAGTACAAGGCTCGATGTCCACTCGAGGTAGAGGGTTACGTTAAGGATTAGTTTACATGGATATGAGGGGAAGATAACGGTTGACTCTAGGTTTGAACAGGTTAAGATTATAGTGATTGGGGAAACATCCTCTTGGGAGTTTGTTCCGCAGAGTAGTTGTTCGCAGGAAGAAGCTGTTTGAGCGGAACTTCTCGCCGATTAAATATGGAGGAAATGTGGGTGGTTTGCTACAATGTAAGTGGCATGGCGGGTTCTGGCCGTCAAGGTTAGTGCTGGTGAACCAAGGAATGTAGTTCGTCCGAGCACTTTCCATGGAATTAACGATAGGACAGGGAGAGGCTCGCCATATCCGGCCTATAAGAGAGAGGTTGGTAGGTTGTTTGGTTGACTTGTTTTATGGCATATCAACGTCAGTGGTTCATTTAATGTCAACAACATTTTGAAATAAATTCATAGCGATAATTTGGTAAAAAAAGGTGTGTATGTATACATATATATTTGAACGATTTTTTATTACAAATTATTTCTGGTATTAAAACCTATTTTTACATAAGTATGAGTGTTACCTATTTGCCCAAAGGTGGAACCCTAACAGGTGCTACCACCTCGAGTAAGGGTGGACCTGGGAAAACCAGCAATTAAGAGGTGGTTCCACGCTCCTCAAAACCTTCTGATCAGAGGCCTTACTTTTGGACTTAGTTTATCGTCTTACCCTGGACGCGGATGTAGTTTATCGTCATATCCTGAGAGAGGTTGGATGGTAGAAAATAATACTTCTGCAACAAGGAATCGGATACGCTTTTGAACTCTATGAAGACTAGAATGCTGATCCATTATGTGATTTATTCTACCGGTTTGATCCTTGACTCGATTTTTTGAGTCATTCCTCCAGCCGGATCCATTCTAATCCATTATGTGGCTTATTTTACCAACATGATACTTCTCTCGATTTTATGTCATTCCTCTAGCTGAATGCCCACAGATGCCTTACATGGTTCATTCTATCGGCCTGTTACTTAACACGATTTTTCTATCATTCCTTCAACTGGATTCATTCTGATTCATTATACGGGTTAATCTACCGGCATAATCCTTGTCTCTATTTTTGAGTCATCCCACCAACCACATGCATGCTGATCCATTAAATCTATTGGCCTAATTTATCTGGATTATTTCTGTCATTCTTCCAGTCGAATCAGTTCTGATCCATTATGTCGTTTATTCTACCGACCTGATTAATGTCACGATTATTTATGTCATTCCACCGGCTTGATCCATGGTGATGTACTATGATGTTCATTCCACCGACTGGATCCATGGTGATGTACTAAGAGGTTCATTCCACCGGCTGGATCAATGGTGATGTACTATAATGTTCAACACAAGCGGCTGGATCCATGGTTATGTAATTAGAGGTTATATCCAATGGCGAGATCCATGGTGATGTACTATGATGTTCAATCTACCCGCCGGATCCATGGTGATGTACTATGATGTTCATTCCACCTTCCGAATACATGGTGATGAACTATAATGTTCATCACAACCCGCCGGATCCATGGTTATGTACTAAGAGGTACATTCCACTGGCTAGATACATGGTCATGTACTATGATGTTCATTCTAACGGCTGGATCCATGATGATGTACTAAGAGGTTCATCAAACCGTCTCGATCCATGGTGATATGTACTATGTGGTTCATTCCACCGGCCGGATCCATGGTGATGTACTAAGAGGTTCTTTCCACCGGCTGGATCCATGGTGATGTACTATAATGTTCATCCCACTGGCTAGATACGTGGTCATGTACTATGATGTTCATTCCACAACCAGATCCATGGTGATGTACTAAGAGGTTCATTCCACCGTCCTGATCCATGGTGATGTAATACGATGTTCATTCCACCGGCCGAATCCATGGTGATGTACTATGACGTTCATTCAACTGGCCGGATACATGGTGATGTCCTAAGAGATTCATTCCACCGGCCGGATCCATGACGATGTACTATGATGTGCAATTTACCGACCGGATATATAGTGATGTTCTATGGTGTTCAGTCCACTGTCGGAATGCATGGTGATGTACTATGATGTTCATTGCACTGGCTGGACGGATGGTGATGTACTATGATGTTTATTCCACCGGCCTGATCTATGGTGATATACTAAGAGGTTCATTCCACCGGCTGCATCCATGGGAACTGTACTACAATGTTCATTTCAATGGCCGGATCCATGTTGATGTACTATGATGTACATTCCACCGGCCAGATCCATGGTGGTGTTCTATGATGTTACTTTCACCGGCTGGATCCATGGTTATGTATTAAGAGGTTCATTCCACTAGCTAAATCCATGGTGGTGTACTATGATATTTATTCCAGCGGCAGGATCCATGGTGATGTAATATAATATTCATTCCACTGAGCTGGATCCATGGTGATGTACTATAATGTTCAAAACAACCGGCTGGATACATGGGTATGTAGTAAGAGGATCATTCCACCGACCTGAACCATGGGGATGTACTAAGAGGTTCATTAAACCGTCCGGATCCATGCTGATGTAATATGATGTTCATTCCACTGGCCAGATCCATGGTGATGTACTATGTTGTTCATTCAACGACCGGATCCATGGTGAGAGAACTACGAGTTACATTCAACTGGCCGGATAGATGGTGATGTACTATGATGTTCATTAAAACGTCCGGATCCATTGTGATGTACTATGATGCTCATTCAACCAGCCTGATCCAGGGTGATGTACTAAGAGATTCATTCCAACAGCTGGATCCATGGTGATGTACTATAATGTTCATTCCACCGACATGATCAATGATGATGTAGTATGATGTTCATTCCAGCGACTGGATCATTTGTGATGTACTATAATGTTCAACACAACCGGCCGGTACCATGGTGGTGTACTGATTCATTCAAAGGCTGGATCCATGGTGATGTACTATATTGTTCATTCCAGCCGCCGGATCCATGGTGAAATACTATGATGTTCATTCCATCAGCCAGATGCATGTTGATGTACTATGATGTTTATTCCCTCCGGTGGATCCATGGTGATGTACTATGATGTTCATTCCACCGGCCGGGTCCATGGTGATGTACTATGATGTTCATTCCACCGGCCGGATCCATGGTGATGCACTACGATGTTCATTCCACCGGCCAGATGCACGGCGATGTACTATGATGTTCATTCCACCCACCGGATCAATGGTGAAGTACTATAATGTACATTCCACCAGCCAGATCCATGGTGATGCACTATGATGTTTATCCCACCGGCCGGATCCAAGGTGATGCACCATGATGTTCATTCCATCGACCAGATACATGATGATGTACTAAGAGGTTCATTCTACCGGCCTGATCAATGGTGATGTATTATGATGTACATTCCACCGGCTGGATCCATGGTGATGTACTAAGAGATTCATTCTCCGGCTGGAACCATGATGATGTACTATGATGGTCATTCCACCGGCTGGATCCATGTTAATGAACTACGAGGTTCATTTCACTGGCCAGATCCATGGTGATGTACTATGATGTTCATTCCACCGGCTGGATCCATGGTGAAAACTACGAGGTTCATTTCACTAGCCGGATCTTTGGTGATGTACTATAATGTTCAACACAATAGGGCTGAATCCATAGTTATGTACTAAGAGGTTCATTCCACTTGCTGAATGCATTGTGATGCACTATCATGTTCACTCCACAGCCCGGATCAATGGTGATGTAATATGGTGTTTATTACACCGGTTAGAACAAAAAGGTGATGTACTGAAAGGTTCATTCTCCGGCCGGACCCATGGTGATGTACTATGATATTCATTCCACCGGTTGATCCATTGGTGATGAACTACGAGGTTCATTTCACTGGCCGGATCCATGGTGATGTACTAACAGATTCATTCTCCGGCCGGACCCATAATGATGTACTATGATGTTCATTCCACCGGCTGGATTCATGGTGATGAACTACGATGTTCATTTCACTGGCCGGATCCATAGTGATTTACGAAGAGATTCATTTAACCGGCCTGATCCATGATGATATTCTAAGAGGTTTATCAAACCGTCTCGATGCAGGGTGATGTACAAAGAGGTTCTTCCCACCGGCTGGATCCATGGTGATGTATTGTAATGTTCATTCCACTGGCTAGGTACATGGTGATGTACTATGATGTTCATTCCATCGGCCTGATCCATGGTGATGTACTACGATGTTCATTCCATCGGTCAGATGCATGGTGATGTACTATGATGTTCATTCAACCGGCCTGATCCATGATGATATACTAAGAGGTTCATCAAACCGTCTCGATCCATGGTGATGTACTAAGACATTCTTTCCACCGGCTGGATCCATGGTGATGTATTGTAATGTTCATTCCACTGGCTAGGTACATGGTGATGTACTATGATGTTCATTCCATCGGCCTGATCCATGGTGATGTACTACGATGTTCATTCCATCGGCCAGATGCGTGGCGATGTACTATGATGTTTATTCCACCGGCCTGATCTATGGTGATATACTAAGAGGTTCATTCCACCGGCTGCATCCATGGGAACTGTACTACAATGTTCATTTCAATGGCCGGATCCATGTTGATGTACTATGATGTACATTCCACCGGCCAGATCCATGGTGGTGTTCTATGATGTTACTTTCACCGGCTGGATCCATGGTTATGTATTAAGAGGTTCATTCCACTAGCTAAATCCATGGTGGTGTACTATGATATTTATTCCAGCGGCAGGATCCATGGTGATGTAATATAATATTCATTCCACTGAGCTGGATCCATGGTGATGTACTATAATGTTCAAAACAACCGGCTGGATACATGGGTATGTAGTAAGAGGATCATTCCACCGACCTGAACCATGGGGATGTACTAAGAGGTTCATTAAACCGTCCGGATCCATGCTGATGTAATATGATGTTCATTCCACTGGCCAGATCCATGGTGATGTACTATGTTGTTCATTCCAACGACCGGATCCATGGTGAGAGAACTACGAGTTACATTCAACTGGCCGGATAGATGGTGATGTACTATGATGTTCATTAAAACGTCCGGATCCATTGTGATGTACTATGATGCTCATTCAACCAGCCTGATCCAGGGTGATGTACTAAGAGATTCATTCCAACAGCTGGATCCATGGTGATGTACTATAATGTTCATTCCACCGACATGATCAATGATGATGTAGTATGATGTTCATTCCAGCGACTGGATCATTTGTGATGTACTATAATGTTCAACACAACCGGCCGGTACCATGGTGGTGTACTGATTCATTCCAAAGGCTGGATCCATGGTGATGTACTATATTGTTCATTCCAGCCGCCGGATCCATGGTGAAATACTATGATGTTCATTCCATCAGCCAGATGCATGTTGATGTACTATGATGTTTATTCCCTCCGGTGGATCCATGGTGATGTACTATGATGTTCATTCCACCGGCCGGGTCCATGGTGATGTACTATGATGTTCATTCCACCGGCCGGATCCATGGTGATGCACTACGATGTTCATTCCACCGGCCAGATGCACGGCGATGTACTATGATGTTCATTCCACCCACCGGATCAATGGTGAAGTACTATAATGTACATTCCACCGGCCAGATCCATGGTGATGCACTATGATGTTTATCCCACCGGCCGGATCCAAGGTGATGCACCATGATGTTCATTCCATCGACCAGATACATGATGATGTACTAAGAGGTTCATTCTACCGGCCTGATCAATGGTGATGTATTATGATGTACATTCCACCGGCTGGATCCATGGTGATGTACTAAGAGATTCATTCTCCGGCTGGAACCATGATGATGTACTATGATGGTCATTCCACCGGCTGGATCCATGTTAATGAACTACGAGGTTCATTTCACTGGCCAGATCCATGGTGATGTACTATGATGTTCATTCCACCGGCTGGATCCATGGTGAAAACTACGAGGTTCATTTCACTAGCCGGATCTTTGGTGATGTACTATAATGTTCAACACAATAGGCTGAATCCATAGTTATGTACTAAGAGGTTCATTCCACTTGCTGAATGCATTGTGATGCACTATCATGTTCACTCCACAGCCCGGATCAATGGTGATGTAATATGGTGTTTATTACACCGGTTAGAACAAAGGTGATGTACTGAAAGGTTCATTCTCCGGCCGGACCCATGGTGATGTACTATGATATTCATTCCACCGGTTGGATCCATTGGTGATGAACTACGAGGTTCATTTCACTGGCCGGATCCATGGTGATGTACTAACAGATTCATTCTCCGGCCGGACCCATAATGATGTACTATGATGTTCATTCCACCGGCTGGATTCATGGTGATGAACTACGATGTTCATTTCACTGGCCGGATCCATAGTGATTTACGAAGAGATTCATTTAACCGGCCTGATCCATGATGATATTCTAAGAGGTTTATCAAACCGTCTCGATGCAGGGTGATGTACAAAGAGGTTCTTCCCACCGGCTGGATCCATGGTGATGTATTGTAATGTTCATTCCACTGGCTAGGTACATGGTGATGTACTATGATGTTCATTCCATCGGCCTGATCCATGGTGATGTACTACGATGTTCATTCCATCGGCCAGATGCGTGGCGATGTACTATGATGTATATTCCAACGGCTGGATCCATGGTGATGTACTAAGATGTTCATTCTACCGGCCGGATCCATGGTGATGTACTACGAGGTTCATTCCACCGGCCGGATACATGATGATGTACTATGATGTTCATTCAACCGGCCTGATCCATGATGATGTACTAAGTGGTTCATCGAACCGTCTCGATCCATGGTGATGTACTAAGAGGTTCTTTCCACCGGCTGGATCCATGGTGATGTACAATAATGTTCATTCCACTAGCTTGATACATGGTGATGTACTACGATGTTCATTCCATCGGCCAGATGCATGGTGATGTACTACGATGTTCATTCCATTGGCCAGATGCATGGTGATGTACTATGATGTTCATTACACCGGCTAGAAAAAAGGTGACGTACTAAGAGGTTAATTCCACCGGCAGGATCCATGGTGATTTACTATGATGTTCATTCCACCGGCAGGATCCATGGTGATTTACTATGATGTTCATTCCACCGGCAGGATCCATGGTGATTTACTATGATGTTCATTCCACCGGCCGCATCCATGATGATTTACAATGTTGTTCATTCCACCGGCCGGAACCATGGTGGTGTACTAAGAGATTCATTCCACTGGCTAGATCTATGGTGATGTACTATGATGCTCATTACACTGGCTAGATGGTGATGTACTATAATGTTCAACAGAACCGGCTGGATCCATGGTGATGAACGAATAGATTCATTCAACCGGCGGATTCATAGTGATGTACTATGATGTTTATTCCACGAGCCGCATCCATGATGACATAGTATGATGTTCATTCCACCGGCCCGATCCCTGTTTATGTACTATGATTTTCATTCTACCGACTGGATCCATGGTGATGTACTATGATATTTATTCCACCCGCCGGATCTATGGTAATATACCATTCGACCGGCCGGATCCATGGTGATGTACTATGATGTTCATTCCACTGTCCGAATCCATGGTGATGTACTATGATGTTTATTCCACCGGCCTGATCCATGGTGATGTACTATGATTTTCATTTCACCGGCCTTATAATTGTCTCAATTTTCTTGTATCATTCCACTAGCCTGATACATACTGTCTTATTCTATGATCGATAGTACGGCCCTGATCATTGTCTTCGTGCTTTTTATTCTTCCAGCCGGATCTATTCTGATTTTTGTTTCATTCAATCATTCGGATCCATGTTGATCCATTTTTTTTTTTTTCAGGACTGATCCTTGTCTCGAATTTTTGTGTCATTTCGCCTCCCGATTCCATGCTGGATCCATGGTGTTGTACTATATATGTTTTTTTCTACAGACCTGCTCCATGATTCGATTTATTGTCTCATTACTCCAGCCTTATTAATTCTGATCCATATAATTGTTTATTCTAGCGGCTTGATCCTCGTCTTTTTAGTGTCATTTCTCAACCCAAAACAATTCTAATCCATTGTGTAGTTAATGCAACCCGGTAATCTTTGTTTCGATATTTTGTACCATTTCCCCAGCCGGATCAGTTCTGATTCATTAAATCGTTTATTGTACCGGCTGATCCATTATGTGGTTTATTCTACCAGCCTGATCCTTCTCTCGATATTTTGTCATTCCTCGAGCCGGATCTATTCTCATACATTATTCAGGTTACGCTACCGGCGTTTTCCTAATCTCTATTTTTGTGCCATTCCACCTGCCAGTTGTATGCTGATCCATAATATGGTTTATTCTACTCACATGATCCATGTATCGATTTTGTGTCATTCCTTCAGCCGGATCCATTTTAATCGATTATGTTGTTATTCTACGGACATGATCCTTGATTTGACTTTTTTATCATTCCATCGGCCTTATTCACGCTGATCTATAATATACATTGTGCTACAGGTCAGATGATTGTCTCGATTTTTTTATGTCATTCCTCCACCCGGATCCATTTTGTGTTTTTTTTTTCTACTGGCCTGATTCTTGTCTCAATTTTTATGTGTCATTCTTCCAGCTGGATCCATTCTGATCGATTGCCTGTTTTTATTTTAGCTACCTAATCCTTGTCTAACGGCCTGAATCGGCTTTTGTGTCATTCCACTGGGTGATCCTGTTTTTTTTAGTGTCATTCCTCAAGCCGAATCAATTCTGATCCATTATCTGGTTTATTTTACCGGCCTGATCATTTTCTCGATTTTTTGTGTCAGCCGAATATATTCTGAACCATTATTGTTCTACCTGATGATTCAGTATGTGGTTTATTCTTCTGGCCTGACCCTTGATTGTTTGTTATTCTTCCATCCGGATCCATTATGATCCATCATATAGTTTATTCGAACGACCTGATCGTTGTATCGATTTTTTCATTCTTCCAGCCGGATCAATTCTGATTCACAATGTGGTTTATTCTACCGGCCTGATCCTTCTCTCGATTTTTTGTCATACTTCCAACCGGATCCATGATGATGAATTACGTGGTTTATTGCATCTTTCTGATCTGTCTGTCAATTTTTTGTGACAGTCTGCCGTCCGGATGTGGCTCAGTCTACAAACCTGATCCATGTCTCGATTTTTTGTGTCATTCCTCCAGATGAAATCATTCTGATCCATTATGTGGTTTATTCTACCGGCCAGATCCGTGTCTCATTTTTTTGCCATTCTACCGGCCAGATCCATGTCTCATTTTTTTGCCATTCTACCGGCCAGATCCGTGCTGATTCACTCTGTGGTTATTTCTACCGGCCCTATCCTCGTCTCATTTTTTTCTGTCATTCCATTTTCATCCATTGTATATTTCATTTATGCAGGCTGATGTTTGTCCGACGAATCCCTGTTTTATTCCTCCAGCATGATACATGTCTCTCTATTTTTTCTCTTATTTCTCCAGTGTGATCCATGCTGATCCATAAAGAGATTCATTCAAACAAGCTAATCCATTTCCATCCATTATATGTTCAATATCATAACTAAAATCACTGTAAATGACTTATAGATTAACCGAAAGCGTTCGAAACGAACAGTCATTTGGGCAATTGGCACACACACTCAGTTCCAAAAAGTAATCTTTTATTAGCATCGATGTAAAGTACAATGCAGAACTTAAGCGAAATATCTTGTCACTTATGTTAATGAAACGCTTTAATGCTGCACAAATACACAGTTATGTAATGATGAGCTTTTTCCCCTGGTGCCTCAACTGACACGAATTTAAGTGTGCTACTCGATTGGCAGTTAGGTCCCAACGTTTTAGAGTTGAACTAACCAGATGAAACCGCCATTTCTATTTTACGCTTCCTTTACTCGCATTTCTCACCTGTGGAACTCCCTTTCCGGTTTTTTGCTTCCCTTCCAACAATCTAGTTGCACGCTTACCTTCATGCAGTCATAGCACCAAGGAGGAAAGCTCATCAGAACAATTGTCCATGACAATATTTGTAGAAAAGACAAGAGGGAAGCCACATTATGTCAGTGAGAAAGTTACTGGGGACGAGATGCCTGGTCAGGATTGATTATATCACAGACCTTTCTATCTCCCCGCTGATTTCATCCATCGTGGCTAATCATTGAAAAATATCCTCCCTTATCGAATTAAAATAATTCCAACTTCCTTCTTTTTGGCTTTTTCAAAACATCAAGAGTATTAACTACACCCTTGTGCAAATTAATTGAAGCAAAACGAATAATTCCGTTATTATTTATTTTTTTCGTATTTTTTCCAATCAAACATGACCCAGTGCACATGTTAGTACTTCGTATGTCCATTTCATGAAGTCGTTTCTTGCAGATTGACCATAGATTCTCGATTGAATTTAAATCAAGAGAGTTTCCGAGCCAGTCGATAGTACTTTGATTTGCTCCCTGGTAAGACTTGCCATTGTGTTCGTGGAGCGTTACAATTTTCGTACGTTTGCTTGGAGTAACGTCCATCACAGACAATGGCCGTTGGACAACTAATCGACAGTCGAGACAATAGTGTCTGTGCGCGATAAACATCTGATGCAATCACGGATGACCAATATTTTTTAAGGCTAAACGAATTTCATCATACACCCCCAAAATAGATTGATATTACTGCACACTACTGAACATGACCTATACTGAAGAAAAAAATAGAAATCGATTACACCCTGTCAATCCAGTCGGTCTAAACCTGGCCTTATGGTGAAAGAAAGGAAACTAAGCAGTTGTTTGAATTAATTTGCACAAGGGTATAAGTTTCAGCATTTTACCGTTGAACTAGCTAGATGCAACTGCTACTTTTATTCTAACTGTCTTTTTAGTAGCACTTTCAACTGTGGGACTCCCTTCCAATTTTTTGCTTCCCTGACAACTACAATCTTCAAAAATTTAAATGCAACGTCAATCGCCATGTTCTATCAGTTTTTTTTTAACTTTGTTCCTTTTTTGACAATATCGTCTTGCTTGAATGAAACAATTAATATATATATATATATATATATATATATATATATATATATATATACACTTTTTATTATTTATTTATTTTTTATTTTAGTATATTACATCGAAAACATCTCTAAATCGACACACAATTGCAGCCGTGTCTCAATGTGCATACAACGCATCTTATCAGGCTTAATTAAATCGTTCACTTGCCAATAATTTACAATCGGCTGATGAGATACGTTGTATTCTCATCGAAACACGGTTGCAATTGCGTAGAGATTTTGACATGTTTTCGATGTATTATTCTAAATTAAAAAATGAATAAATAATAAAAAAATATATATTAATCATTTCACCCCAAGCAAGGTGGAATTTCCCCAGTACACAGGGGGTTACAGAGAGAAATTGAGAGGAAACACTGAGTATTTGGGATAATTGAGAAAAGGACAGAAGATGAACTGGATTCAAGAAGATAGAAGATGGCGATTGACCTTGCATTTAAATTTTTCAAATATTGTAGTTATTAGGAAAACAAGTAAACAGAAGGGATTTGCACAGGCAGGAAGTGCGGGAAAAGAAAGTGGCATTTGCATTTAACTATTTTAACAGCATAAGGTTGGGATTCATTTAGTCGGGAAACCAAGGGAAAAAGCCCATCAGAGCAGTTGCCATGAAAATATTTGTAGAAAAGACAGAGGGAAGCGATGTTACATCGGTAAGAAATTGACTGAAGTCGAGATTCCAAGTCAGGATCGATTAGATTGCAGATCCTTCTTTGGATTTTCTCAAGAATCTCAAGATGAATAGCAGGAGCACCAGACCAGATATGGCAACAGTATTCAATGCACGGACAAATGGTAGATTTGAATAAAATAATTATTTTGATGCATAATAAAATAACTTTTGTTCATTTACTGCTTGAGAACAGCTAGGATTGTTTGGATTTAAACCATGAGTTCTACGTGCATATCAGATTGTCACCATGTTGGATTCAGAAGTGCCGCCGTCCAACTAGCGGACAAGGGACGTAACTCTATTCTTTTTTGAGTTATCGTCCTTTATAGGGAGAAGTAATTTAAGAACCCCCTAACACGTCTTTTCTATTTTAGCCTTGGCTTAATTCGTAGACGATGAGATTTCTTTGGTGCACTTTCAGCTGGAGTCCTATTTTTGTTTCTTCGCATTACTTAGGAACATTGTTAAGGCAATTCAAAGGTGTCCAATAGAATGGCCAGCGGTAAAGTGAAGTTTAATTTGGTCGTTGGAAGGTTTGATGGTCGTAATTGGTTTGCTTGTCGAACCCAGACTGAAGACTAGATCCGATGACAAGAAAAATAGCAAAATGATCGAAGACTTCATTTGTGCCCGAATCATAACACGACATAACTGTTTTTCACTTGGTTGGAATTTTTCTCCCCCAAAAGAATAATCATCCCATCTTATGAAACTCAAGGAAAATCCTTTAAGATCAATGGATTCAGTCTGCTGTTCTAGCCACTGAGCCAAATATCTTCAGTGTACGTGCGTAATTCGCAGTGACGCTCGGGACAAGACAGATGATAAGGGGAGTCGGATTGGGGTGAAGTTGGAAACCGGAGACGCAAGGTGGCCGACTGGTTGTACTGATATGAAAGTGAAGAGATAACATTGATAAGGACATACAGTAGGGACCCCGCCTTGGAAAAGGTTCGCTTACTGAACCCGGCGATTCATTCGCGACATGTTCGGAAATATTATATCAATTATTTATGTAAAAAACAAAATACAGTGTAACCCAGATATAAGAGATCCGGATATAAGAGAAACCCGGATATAAGAGAAACCTGGATATAAGAGAGATTTTCTCTGGTCCCAAATTAGAGCCTGTGTTAATGTATATAAATTAGACCAAACCCGGATATAAGAGACTTCTTCTCCGGTCCCGACAACTCTCTTATATCCGGGTTACACTGTACAACTTTCCTTGCTCCCCTCCCACTTAAAAAAAAAACTTTACACCAATGAGAAGTACATCCCGTCTACGCAGTTTCGCTCACAAGGCTTGGGTCAATCCATGCGCCACGTTGGGATCGCCACATCTTGTTACTCCAAGAGAGAAAGTTAAAAGGTTAGAGAGGGCGAAGATCATCTTGAATAAGTTCGAAAAGGATCCTGGAATAATATATATATATAAATATATATATATATATATTTGAACATAATTTCAATCTTTCATGAGCTTCCAATCCTTAGCTATTATTAATTAATGATGAACATGTCTTTTTTTCGTTGATGATCGATTTCATGACGATACTTCTGTTAAGTTTTGAGAGTAATTATACATTCTTATTGCTCAAATTAGAACCCAATAGAGTTATAAAAACCGGGGATAATTTCAGTCAGATATCTTTAATCCAACAATTGGACAATTATGCTGTTACACCTGATATATATGCGTTATATAAATGTGATAAAGAATAGTTTTAATGTATGCTATATTTATGGATAAAAGTGCTCAATATCAGTGATTGAGTGTAACACACACACACACACACACACACACACACACACACACACACATATATATATATATAATTTTAAGGTATGCTATATTTATGGATTAAAGTGCTCAATATCGGAGATAGAGCGCATGTAAATATAAAAGTGGATATTGAAGTCAACACCCAGTGGCGATAGTCTCTTTCATGTTTTAATAGATTGTCACCCCTGGATTTGGGCCTCAATTTTCACACATACACACACACACACATATATATATATATATACATATATATATATATATACATACATATATATATATATATATATATATATATATATATATATATATATTAAAGTAAACTTCATTCAGTACAAGGCCCGGTGGCCACTCGAGGTAGAAGGTCACGTTAAGAGGTAGTTTATATGGATAAGAAGGGAAGATAACGGTTAACTCAAGACATAAATATGTTAAGATAGTAGTTGTCGGGTAAACATCCTCTTGGGAGTCTGTTCTACAGAGCAGGGGTTCGCAGGAAGATGCTGTTTAAGAGAAATTACTTCTTGCCGATGAAATACGGATGGAATGTGGGTGGCTTGCTTATTATGTTAGTGACCTGACGGGTCGTAGCCTTGAAGGTTAGACCTGGCAGTACTAAGTATATTTAGGCGGCATAGCGATCAAGTTTTAAAATGTTTATAAAAGTAATCTTTTGCGATGCTCAAATCGTAAAAAGTTTTTCGAAAAAAATTGCAGCTTGAGTATTTTAAAACATTAATAATAAAAATTTAAACTAAATTACTTCCCTTATATATTCTTAACGTAAATTGATACAACGAAGCGCGTTCCATGCGCATTTACAAAAAAAGTTCACATCCATCAATAACATTAATTTTTGTCTTAGCAGTCCACCCCTGAAGATGATCATGGGTGATACTGAAAGTACTTGACAAAAATTAAAGAATTAACCAAAACTACGGCGTCT
>CAHIKZ030000215.1:1242500-1282500 GCA_903632075.3 Acanthosepion pharaonis | reverse complement strand
CTCATATTACAATTTTTGCTGTTATCATTCATGTTTTTACCAGAGCTCATATTGCAATTTTTATTGTTATTATCGCTTTTCTCTGGCACTTCTTATTACTGGTTCCCATATTGTATTCATTTCTATGCTTGGTCGGCTCAGGAGATTTTTATGGCCCAGCATATGTGCTGATTCCTTAAGTTTACGAATTTTCCAATGGTGTTCTTTGTCTATGATCTTAACCTGGTCCCACAGAGGGCGGTGATCTCCCTTCTCTCTCCACATGTGGTCAGCCACGCCTGATTTTTCCACTTCTCCACTGTTACATCTATCTAGTGTCCTTGAAGCCTTACCTTAAGGGGGCGGCCTGTCTCCCTTTTATATTTCTTTCCGCAGCTGCACGGGATAGCGTACACACAGTCTTTAGTCATGCTCTCCTCTAAGGGAGGGGGGGGCTTACTCGGGAGAGATATCTGCGAAGTGTCGTCAAGCTTTTGAAGGTTGACCTGATGTTATATGGCCCGCAGATCCTTTGTATTTTCTCTGAAAACCCCTTCACATAAGGCAGGCAGGCTGTTTTCTGGTGTTGTTGTCCTCCTCTTGTACCCGCCTATCCCAGTTTTTGGGGGGAATGCTGCCATGTACCCACGGTAGTTGTTACGTTGGTGCAACTTATACTGACCAATTCTTTATCTAATGTCTCTGGGTCGCCACTTATAAGTTTTGCTTGGTGTTGTAAGCAGTGGACGATCCCTTTCTTTACGCTGTATGGATGGTGGGAGTTGAAATTGAGCTACTGTCCGGTGAATGTCGGTTTACGGTATACGGACCTCTTAAACCCATGCTCTGTTTGAGATATTAGAACATCCATGAATAGGAGTGTGTTGTTACTCTCTTTCTCCATTGTGAACTGTATCGAAGGTCTTATTGAGTTCACATGGTCCAGTAGAACCTGAACATCTTCCTGGTGTGGCCAGAGTATGAAGGTGTCATCTACGTACCTTAACCATATAGTTGGCTTTAAAGACATAGATTCTAATGCCATTTCATCAAAGTATTCGATGTATATATTCACCATTGCTGGTAATAAAGGCGAGCCCATTGCTAAGCCCTCATCTTGTCGATCTACTAAACAACACCAAAGGACCCTATCTCCTAGTCGCAACCAGATGGCTTTATCTCTTAACGGCCACCCGATGAACTGATCTCCTAGTCACCAGCAGCTGACCTGATCTCCTAACTACCACTAGCCATGGTAATTTTACTGATTATCTTTCTTTTTCGGCACTTAGAATTTATGAATTCATGCCTTGTACAATTGGCAGCAATGTCTCATCATCTGACTTTTGAAATGGCTACATGCAACTATTTCTATGCTAGCAGTTTCTTCTATGACACTTCTCGCCTGTGGAAATCTCTCCTGGCTTCTTGCATTTCAGTCGAGTTTTATCGTCAAAAACTTAATTGCAATGTCAATCGTTATCATTGTACTTTTTAATTATCATTCTTTTAATGTTCGATCTCCTTAATAATGTTTTTTTCTCATATTCTCAAAAGCAGTGAAAAAAAACTTGAAAATGATATCGTGCGTAAAGCCTGTGAGACATCTTGTTACTCCAAGAGAGAAAGTTAAAAGGTTAGAGAGGGCGAAGATCATCTTGAATAAGTTCGAAAATGATCCTGGAATAATATATATATATATATATATATATATATATATATATATATATATTTTGAACATAATTTCAATCTTTCATGTGCTTCCGATCCTTAGCTATTATTAATTAATGATGAACATGTCTTTTTTTCGTTGATGATCGATTTCATGACGATACTTAAGTTTTGAGAGTAATTATACATTCTTATTGCTCAAATTAGAACCCAATAGAGTTATAAAAACCGGGGATAATTTCAGTCAGATATCTTTAATCCAACAATTGGACAATTATGCTGTTACACCTGATATATATGCGTTATATAAATGTGATAAAGAATAGTTTTAATGTATGCTATATTTATGGATAAAAGTGCTCAATATCAGTGATTGAGTGTAACACACACACACACACACACACACACACACACACACACACACACACACACACACACACACATATATATATATACGCGTGTGTGTGTGTGTGTGTGCGTAACGATAATATTTCTTCTCTCGCACTTCCCGCTTGTGGAAAAATCTGCCAGACACTTACTTTCCAGTCAACTTTGATCTTCACAAATTTAAATGCAATGTCAATCGTTATCTTATGTCTTCTTACTTCCAGTTCATTTTATTAACCCCCTTACATCTTAGTGGCTTTCTTGCCTTGCTTGGGTGTGAAAAAGATTTAAAATAAAATAAAATAAAAAAATTAAAAACTTTGCCGTTACACAAAATTTATTTTTTTGAACGTACAGAACCGAAAATATGAAAATCTAGGATTGCACAAAACATTTAATCGCAGCAATAGCCCGGCTCGTAGCTATGATGTCTGCAAATTTTCCACAAGTATCAGCGAAATAAATGCTAGAATTCCAAATGCAGGCAAATCAGGCTTCTAAGTTGGTGGTCATCTTTCAAACTTGGGATATGTTGATATATGTTATCAATATATCCTCATCAGAGAACACTCTCCGCTTATAAAATAATGTACACCCTATGACTCAACAATATTGCTGTGAATGACTCGAGCCAAGAAATGCAGAAATTTATCAAAGCATTTGCTCAAAATTCAGAGGACATTGGTCTGATTACAAATATTTTTAAAACAAAGTGCATAGCAACTAATAAAGATAATGCCCATTTCAAAATAAGATTCTATGGAAAAAAATTCATGTAACTGAATTTGTCAATTTTATCCACAGACTTTCTTCTTCAAATGAAGGTTTAGTTCCTGTTCAACACAGAATAGGTTTTGGCTGGACAGCATTTGAAAAGAACAAACCCCTCCTAACATCCTCTCGTATTCCGTACAAAACGAAAACTAAGATCTACAACACATGTCTACTCTCGCTACTGGTTTACAACCTGGATTATATAAACTTGACTCTGGAGAACGTTGTTAGTTGAGTCATATGGGTGCACATTATGTTATAAGCGGAGAGAGTGTTCTCTGATGAGGCTGTAAATATATCAGAAAGTAGATCCCCGGAGAACACAGTTTTAATCGGAAGAGTAATAATGACAAATGAATGCACATGTTTTCTGTTCGTCCATTTGATATTTTTATGAAAATTGGTTTCCCGAAATCCTGATGGTCTATAAAATTTATCACTTGGCAAAAAAACCAGACCATTGGGATTTCTAGACACCGATTTTTATCAAATTCCAATCAGACAAACGGAAAACATGTGCATCCATTTGTTTTCATTATGCTTTCCGATTAAAACTAACTGCGCTCTCCCGGGATCTACTTTCACTTTCGCTTTCAACGTTACTATGTTATATTTACAGACTGGGAATCAGTAATTACTCATTATTTTTTTCACGTTTATCGTGCTTTCGATTATATGAGAAATACGAGAATGAGACATTTCGATTCAGCCGACTAGTGGACGGACTAATTCTAATGTTTGCTCATTTGGTCAGATTTCGGGAAGTGGATCTGACCGAAGTTCTCTCTATATTAAAATATGGATAGTTACGGGGCCTCATTTCAAAGATGCGGGGAAAGGCTGATAAGATCGTGAAACTTATCAGCCATTACTGAGTTACATGAGCCATGTAATAAGTAAGAGAGTGCTGTGTCTAGCACCTCGACATAAATAGTGGTCTTAACCTTGAGATACTGTAGCAATGTATTCTTATAGTTAGTAACGTTTAATAAGCATTTGAGGCTACATTTTTCATGCGAGAAGTATTTGTTTATTCACTTCTGGACTCTGCCAAATTAACACTGGTCAGATCGAGTGGTATTTGGTTTCGGGTCTTTCTTCAAAGTTTCGATCTTATTTTAGCAAGGCTGCGAAGGGTTCTACCTTCTCCTTCCGTAGAGTTGCGTTTATCCGCTTATCTCGTGTGAGTATATCCTAAGTCCAGAGGAGTTATTTCCCTGTTTATGTTGGTGCACCGCCTGGAATTTTTTGACTCCCGATTTTGCACTTTGTACATATGTAGCCATTGTCAATGTCAACTCTCGAGGCACCTAGACCCTTTGACGTTCTAAGGTGAAACTGAGTAGAAATCTTATTTTGGAATCTCTAAGTGCAAACCAGCAACATACAGTAGACACCACACGTTAACTCTTATATAAGATACACTTATCTTAAATACACTTCTTTTTCCTCAAGGTAAACTCTCGAGGCACTTAGATCCTTTGACGTTCTAAGGTGACACTGAGTACAAAACTCATTTTGGTATCTCATAATAGGAACCAACAACATACCGGAGTCATCATAGATCAACTCTTAGATAAAAGGTTCATGAAGGACATTAAGTTCGATTTATACCTCTATAATTTCCTGTCGTGAAATTTTACAGGATGACATAGACCTTATTGCTCTGGATCCTCAGAACTGTGACACATGGCGTAAAATTAGAGTGCATCACCTTGGTTGTTTCGGTGGTGTCAGCACAGCGCCACCTGCCGTTTCTTCTGTGCAAGTGGTTGCATTCAAGACTCTTTCTTTCTCCGAATTGCTGGAGTTGGCTGCTAGTGTCATGAGGAGGGTGTATCTTTCCATTTTGTGTGTATAACTGAAAGGGAAATAAGAAGGTTTCAGTTTAGCGCAGGCCGCATAACATTATGTTAGGTTGGATTCTATTTATATTCACAAATGATTTCTTAAATACTTGGTGAGATTACCACTCGGTTTCACTCTCTCTCTCTCTCTCTCTCTCTCTCTCTCTCTATATATATATATATATATATATATATATATATATACTTATTTTAAATACTTAGCGTAAATCTCTCTCTACCCGGGCGTCTTTTTACACACACACACACACACACACACACACACACACACACACACACATATATATATATGCTTGTTTTTGTGTGTGTGTGTTTGTGTATAAACACAGATAGAGAGAGTCTGACCTGGTATTTACCCATACCTGGGGAGAGAAGTGATGGATCTATACCTTTCTCAAGTCTCTTAGCACGTAAGTGAATGTAATGAATTTGACTGTAATTCGAACTCGGTTCTCCAAATGATTACTTAAATACTTTGCGTGATATCTGCCTCTGTCTATCTGTCTATCTGTCCCCCCCCCTCTCTCTCTCTCTCTCTCTCTCTCCCTATATATATATGTATATTTATTTTTTATTTTCCCAAGTACTTTTAATCTCATCTGAGACCATCTTCTGTGGGGGGGGGGTAGATATCTATGGATGTGTATACAGTAGTTTCGTAAATTAAAAATAATTTTAACAGTTCATTTACAGCGTTTCAGATTCAAAATTTTTTCCAGTTATGCAAGGGAGATAAATTTTGTAATTTAAAAAAAAAAGAAAAAGAGTTTTTTTAATTATAATATTTTAATTTAGTATATATAAAATGTTGCTGTTAAAATTTTGTTGCTATACTGATAATTGACTTTATTTTTTTTGGTCGAAATACTCTTATATATGTGGCTTCCAGAATTTTAGCTTTTTGCTTACTATTATTTTAATGAAGTACTAGTGACTAATATCTTTCTAGACTGTGAATGTAGACATAAGTGTTCCTTTAAATGTTCTGAGATGGGACTATTCTCATTCAAGTGAAAAAATATTTAGAATTTTTAGAGATACTGTATACACATCTACAGATATTTTACCAACTGAAAATGGTCTCAGATGGGATTGAAAGTATGAAGGAAAATAAAATTATTTGAAAGAAAATTTTGTATTTTTCTTGGTCAATTTTCTACAGCCACCAAGAAAGTAATTCGTGGACTTGAAAGGATATATATATATATATATATATATATATATATATATATATATATATATATATATATATATATATATGTGTGTGTGTGTGAAAAATGTATATAAATATATATATGTATAATTATTTATATATTATATGCGTGGTACTTATTAGAAAGCGCTCAATATCAGAGATAGAGCTAACATATTTGGTTAGATAGATGTGCAAACTCACATCTATCCAACCAAATATATATCTATATATATATATATATATATATATATATATATATATATAAAATTATTTATTTGAAAATTATAACATAAATATGTTATAAAATCACTACAAAAATAGCCATTTTGTTTCAACCCCTCTGCCTATTTTTGTAGTGATTTTATAACATATTTGTGTTATAATTTTTAAATAAATAATTATATTTGCTCTACTCTGTATTGAGCACTCTTTTAAGAATAGTAATTGTTGGTTAGTGGAATTTATTCCGTATACACCAATCCTATACTTGGTTATATATATATATATATATATATATATATATATATATATATATATATATATATATATATATATATATCGTCTTTAGTTCTGTATACGACGACTGAGCCGAACAAGTATAGCAGTTACCATGAGACATAACAACATCCTTGCGTGTTGAGCCCGGCATAAAGTATTCAGGAAGTTTACCCCAGTGAGGATCGAACTCAATACCATCGGTTTCTAGAGACGACCTTACAAACGGTTACGCGACGGCGAGGTACCTAAATTTTTGCTAAGTTTTACTTACTCTGGATGTACTGGTGGTGTACTGGTTAGAGGTTTTGTACGATAAAATGGACGAGCCGAGTTCGAAATCCAGTCGATAGCGTTGCATTTATTTTCACACAAACACCTTTAGGAAAGGCATAAATGCCCCCAGCCATGGATTAAATAAAAGTGCAAACTGGATTTTCTAACCGTGGTTAGCAACTCTGAATTCAAAACCATATATAGATTGCTGGTGAACATACCTTATATGTGACTAAGGTCCGTTCGGCGTAGTTGCAGACTTCAAGTCGAAACAGCTCTGATGATGACAACAATGCGACAGCGGTCGAGAGGTTTTGATAAAGATGAAACTAATTCAATTGAATCAGTGTATCAAATTACGGAAATTTAGAAAAGCAAAACCAGAGAGTGCGTCGATTGAAATGTTGTGACAAAAACAAAAAAAGATGAAGAAAATGGCCCCCAAAGAAAGTACCGCGTTTTAGAAATTAAGAAAAATATAAACTTGGCTGGTTAATATTATTTCGCGGCATCTCAACCCCTATGGGTCATTTAATGCCTAAATCTAAATATTAGGTTGTCAAACAGGAAATGACGCACTTTATAGGAAATTAATAGCACACTTCTGAAATATTAGCTAATTTGTTTAACTGAAATAAACACCATGTTGATGAATGATTATTCTTCAACGTACCTCTAAATTCTTGAGCCTATCTTTAAAAAAAATTCTCATCATTTGATATGAGAAACAGTTCAAATGCTTTGATTACTTCTTTATTGGAGAATGTTTTATTGAGTATGAAAAGCATAAAATAAGTGATAATCAGTAGGAGTGATGTCAGGTGAATATGGAGGATGAGGCAAAATTTCATAATTCAGGCTCTGCAGTTTTTGGATTGAGAAGCGTGCAGCCGTGAGTTGCCGTGCAGCAAAATTGGGCCAACCCTATTCACAAGTCTAGGATGATTTTTTTTCAATTTTTCGTGCATACACTCATTTTCTCCACAATACGAGGTTCCAGTTATTGTTTTCCCTTGATGTAAGAATGAATAATAAATAACCCCTTTGAAAGACCACCTTACAGTAACCATTAACTTTTTAGGGTACAGTCGAGGTTTTGAGTATTGTTTTAGTGATTCACTTACATCTAACATCTAGCCTACTCTCTTACTGTTGTCAAAGAGTATCCATTTCTTATCGCATGTAATGATTCGATGCAAAAATGGTTCTTTTTCCAGGTTTGTCGTCATATAATAAGACTAGCAGTAGATCCCGGCGTTGCCCGGGGATGTAACAGTAAGAGATAGATCAAGTATCGACCATCATAAAGACTGAAAAATAAAATTGAAAAAGATTATTGTTTAAGGTTGACAGACAGGCATGTCTTAATTAGTTTTTTTTCTTTTTTATGAATTGGTCAAACCCAAACTCAAAGAAAAAACATTGTTTTCAATCGCTATGAGTCTACCGATTGAATAGCATTTTATTATAAACAATTGTCTTATAAATGGAATTTTTAAAGCATTCTGAATGTAAAAATAAAGAAAAAAGTGTGCAAGACAATAAGAAACACTACCTGCCAAAAAAAAAAAAGAAAAAAAATGAAGTTTTGTTGAAATCGGTTGAAAAATGTAGGAAATCCGATCCCATATATAAACGAACACACACACAAACAACCTGGGTTTTATCATAAGTATAACTCGATATGAGTTGTCCCCCTTTTATTCTCGTGATGCCTCTTAATCGTGTTTTCAAATTGATTCCATGCAAAAACAATTGTGTTTTTCGAATTTTTGGCGCTGTCAGAACCACCGCAAGGTAATTTTACGTAGTCCTGTGAAGTTTTGTTGAAATCGGTTGAAAAATGTAGGAAATCCGATCCAATATATAAACGTACAGGCACACACACACACACACACACACACAGTATCTGCGTTTTGTAATAAGTAAGATTACTTGACATTGTTTCATTGTAATCATTTTCATTTGGGCTTATGAGTAACAATATATTGAAAGAAAAATCTGGAAAGGAAAAGTCAGGAATAAGTCAAGATTTTTATATACTAAGGAAGTTAATTTCTTCGACAACCGGATAAACAACCAACCAAAAAACGCTTAATTTCATGTGTGACAACCTAGTATTTTGAACACGATATTATGGCTTCAACTAAATATTTTTGAACGCAATTGTATGGCTTCAACTACAGATAAAATGTATTGTTAGTAATTCTGCTATAAAATGTATAGCTGGTAATTTTACTATAAATATCTCATTTTATACTTTCATTGTATTTTATTTTTGTTTTGGGGATTCATTATTTTATACCTATATTTAGCTGAGACCCTAACACGTCCTACGACCCTGGGTCATGGTAGACATGGGAACAACAACAAGTAAGACGTTACAACCAAGTCTATTATTATACGTATATACTAATATACGTATATGTTATGTAGTGGTTTCACAGTGGAGGCTTGTATTTGTACTAAGTCGATCCTAAAATAGGTTCGACGTACAAAACGTTAGGAACTTGATATAATAGGTAATGACGCAGTAATCTAGTTGTGGTGGTTGATACTTTGATATCCGACTAACGGTCGTCCGACATCGACTCACTGACCAACTCCCTGAGCGACCGGCTTGTTACTCTTACTACTCCTACTTATTATAGGTGGGAGAGTCTATTAACTATAGAATTGGTGTGTTCCACTATAACAGTATATACCAATATACCAATATACGTATATACCAATATACGTATATACCATGTCCATTATTATACGTATGTACGATCCATTGTTAAAGGTGTTGGAAAAATGATCGGTGACTTATACCATTACTGGCTGTTTGGCATGCTTTATCTTCATGAGAGTCTGATCAGATCAAAAGTGTATCATTGCTGCCATACCTGAGCTTGAGCTGACCAATCATCACTTTTCAATCATATCACCGCATGCAAGGCATTAAAGCCACTAAGACACAAGGGGTTACTGAGTGTGAAAGAAGAAGAAAAAAGAAAAACATTATTAAGTAGTGAGAATAAAAGAAGGGGAATCAAGAAGACAGTAGATAACAATTGACGTTGCATTTGAATTTTTGAAAATCAACTTTGGCTGGAAAGCATGTTGCCGGGTTTGGGTCTGATTTATTTTACGGCATATCAACCTCAATGGGTTATTTAATGCCGACAAGATTTTCATTGCTGGTAATATTTTTATCTATCTATCTATCTATCTATCTATCTATCTATCTATCTATCTATCTTGGTCTGTTGATCTCTCTTTCTCTCTCTGTCTCTCTCTCTATCTATCTATCTCAGTATATATTTGTTTGGTTTGTTTTCTTTTACGGCATATCAACCTCAATTGGTTAATAATGCCAATAAGATTTTATTGCTGGTAATATTTTTTTTATCTATCTATCTATCTATCTATCTATCTATCTTGGTCTCTTCATGTCTATCTCTCTTGGTCTCTTCGTATCTATCTATCTATCTATCTCAGTATATATTGGTTTGGTTTGTTTTCTTTTATGCCATATCAACCTCAATTGGTTATTTAATGCCAACATGATTTTATTGCCGCTAATATTTTTTCCGAAAATGTATTGCTGCTAATAATGTATGGCAGGTAATAACTTTTTTCTACAATAATTAATTGCTGGCAATAATTTTTACAAAAATTTTTTTATGATATTAAAACCTTTTTTTCCACTTTCATTGTGTTTTCACCCTAGTTTTGAAGGTTAACTATTTGCCCATAGCTAGGACCCTAACAGGTGCTACCATCCGGGGTCAGGGTGGACCTGGGAACACCAGCAATTAAGAGGTGGTTCCACGTTCCTCAAAACCTCCTGATCAGAGATCTTGCTGTTGGATGTAGTCTGTCGTCTTACCCAGGACGCGCATGGAGCCGGAAGAAATTCCCCAGACAAGAAGTGCGAGAAAAGAAACAGCATGTAACTTACGGTAACATATAGCCAAAAAAACTCTGAATTGATGAGACCTTGCCGCCTTTCTACTGCGTTTGAATACCATAGCGAAGAGCTCACCCGAGCAATTAACATGAATGTATTTATAGAAAAGGCACAGGGAAGCAAACTTACGGTGGTGAGAAAGTGTCTGACGCCGAGACGTCAGGCCAGGACCGATAATATTGCTAATTCTTCTTTGGATTTTATGAAGAATCTCTACTATATTTAAATTACCCTTGAAATTTTTCATGGATCCAGCTAGTATATATATATATAATTAATCTCTATCTATAAAAGGCAGGATGTGTATGTGTGTGTAACGAATGCACGGCCGCAATTTTCGACGGATTTGCACCAAAATTTACATGCACATGCTCCAAGTTAGTGGAAAGACCAAGACTGACTTTGCATTTCCCAACTCCCATCGATAGTGGAAATAACCGATTTTTCATGCTTCTACGGCAGTTTTCATGTAGTTTACGGCCATTTTCTACTGATCAGAGCGAGAGCCAATAGCTGGCTGCCACGAATAGGCAGGAAGATTCTATTGGCCAGCGTGAGAGCCAACAGTTGACTGACACGAATGTTAACTAGCATGCTAGCATGCAAAAAAAAATATCAATAGCTGCATTCGTCACAAGTGGGAAAAATTTAAATCTGTATGGCACTTTACTCCAATTGGCTCATTCGCTTGCTTAAACTCAACGTTGATTCTGATTCCGCAGAACTGGGTTGGGTGTGAAAAAGTATTTGTTGTTAACAATCTTTTTTCATTCGGTTTTTCCAGTTACGAGTCCTTTTTTAAAGCTGATCGTTTTATGTTCATTTTGTTTAGTTCTTTTTTCGTAACAGATTTAATGTTTAGTATAGAGCTTAGAAAAAAATTCACAGTGTGAGATAGGCAAGAAGTAAGGCATGTAGCAACATCAGCACGGCAAAGGGCACTCCTTTAAAGGCAAGGAAGGGCAAAAATATTTTAAGTCAAGTGATAGCGATTGCTGTATGAGTCGTACGATTTTTGAATCAAGCACGGGCAACGCCGGGCCATGCTGCTAGTACAAATATAAAGTTTGTCACTTAGCATCCCGACTTTAGAGTTTTCTAGATGAATCAGTGTAACTACTTGTCATGGGGTATCAGCAATTTCCACTAATAATAATTTTGTTCCTCACTGTTTGGTGCAACTCTCAGTTTCATGCACATCACAATTTTGTGCTATTTATTATATATATATATATAAATTTCTGATACAGTATATATGTAAAAGGTCAATATGAATAATGACAAAATGAAAACTTATCTCTGAATATACAGCAGGAGCACCTGACCATATATGGCAGCAATATTCTAATCATTGACGAATGGTAGAGACATAAATATGTTAGATAGTTTCAGGAAAGAAAAAAATATCTAGCACGACACAGTGAACTTTCTTAGCAGCAAATCTAGTAATGGACTCAATATAATCTTACTACTTCATGTCAGTTGAGAATGTAAGCCCGAGAAGGGGCAATGGGCCATTTTCATGGAGGCTAGCATCAGCCATTCTGAAGGGCGGCAGATTTATTACTACTTCTGTACCTGTCGTTTTGCTGATGGCAAATATAAATTTTCAAATCTAAATTGTACATTTCAGATCAGTCAGTTATGTGCCATACGTGATACACACTTAGGCGATCATGTATCTTTCGATACATGACTGACGAGGTAGATTTTTCCCGCAGTAGGTTGCCATTTCTTTCTGTGGTAGACCAGTTGCCATCCAAGGCTATAGAACCCGATCTGTCCTGCTATTTACCCATAGCTGAGGGGAGAAGAAGAGGATTCATACATTTCTCAATGGTATTAGCATGTAAGTGAATGTAACAGATTCGACAAGAATTCGAACTCGGCACTCCGATTACTCAATCCGAGCCGCTATCCATTACTCTACCGTAATTAAAAACGCATTCATTTTAAATACAGGAGTTAGAAAAATGACTTCAAAGGGCCACTCATTTCAGCTTATACTCCTTTTCTGTTACCCAGAGGTTGTTGCCAGATAGAATAGGAAAATTTTGTGTACATGAATGTTTGCGTGTGTGCAGTGACAAGTAGATACAGTGTGACAGACAGAAAATCAACTTTTTTTATAATATAGATTATTATTATTATTATTATTATTATTATTATTGTGCTTTATTGCCGTTCGTTATTTCACACTACCGTTAAGCCCTGTCGATATCTCATATATAATGGACTATTCCGGAAAATGCGCTACTTGGTTTCAGTGAGAAAATGAAAGAAAGGAAGAAGGGAAAATAGAAGTGGAGAGAGAGAATCATGTTAAGCTGATAAGAACAGAGAATATACATTGATCTTAGCCAAAAGGCTGAGAAGTCATGGCGGACGCGATAAAAACGCCATTTTTCAGACGCTTCGAATCGTATCGAACCGTGTCGAACGACGGAAACCGAGTACAGCATTTAACCAAAAATACAGTTACCATAAATAAAATAATATCGTCTGCTGAATTACTTTAAAAATATTATTAAGCGAAACTTTCGTAAGATGCTAGTGTAATTATTATTATTATTATTATTATTATTATTTCGTTCCTTAGCGCGTACGTTACATACTGTCATGACTTTTTAGATAAACAATGGACTCTTCTTGTTTGACTGCGAGAAGAAACCTGTAATAGCTTGCCTGTTAATTTGTCCACAAAACAGAAGAAAAGCTATATGAAAGGCGCTGTTTGCTTCTAGGGAAATGAAAAAGAAAGAAAGAAAGAGAGTAAAGGACCGTAAAAAAAAAGAAAGAAAAAAGTGGGGATATATCAAGAAAGAAAGAGTCACACATACATGCACACAAAATTTTCCTATTTATTAATAATGGCTTTGTAAAATATAGAAAGAAAAAGATTAAAGAATATGAAGAAATAAAGAAAAAAAACGGGAAAGAAAGAAATAGAGTAAAATTTCATGAAGAAAAAATTAAGAAAAAGTGAAGAAAGAAAGAAAGAAAAAAGAAGAAAAAGTAGTGATATATAAAGAAAGAACGAAAAAGAGTAGAAAAAAAGGAAGGAAGGAAGGAAGGAAGAAAGAAAGAAAGAAAGAAAGAAAGAAAGAAAAAGAAAGAGTAAAATTTTATGAAGAAATTAAGAAAAAGTGGGGATATATGAAGAAAGAACGAAAAAGAGCAGAAAGAAAGAAAGGAAGAAAAAGTGAGAAAGAAAGAATAAAAGAGTAAAATTTTACGAAGAAATTAAGAAAAAGAAAGCGTGGTGATATATAAAGAAACAACAAAAAGAGTAGAAAGAAAGAAAGAAAGAAAGAAAGAAAGAAAGAAAGAAAAGGAGAAAGAAAGAAAGAAATGAAGGAAGGAATGAAGGATAGAGGAGGCGATAAAACTCTCACGTGTTTAACGTCTGCTTCAGTGAAATTGAAAACCTTGTCACTTTGGAATCTTTTCATTTGTCCCCTCTTACTTCTTTAAATATCGACCTGGATTCATATTCATGATTTTTATTTTCATATTTTGTTAAAGTTGTGAAGCTCAAATACTTAACGATGCAACAGGGAAATTGACACTGGTAATTTATTCAATCATTAACTTAAGAATTAAGATTCATCGGAAATTTCAAATAGGAAAGCCTTGAAATCTTCATGGGTACTATTATTATTATTATTGCTATTGTCATTATGATTATTATTATTAGTAGTAAATGATATCGTTGTTGGAGTTAAACTGACAATAATGTTAGCGGTGGGGTGTCAAATATAAGCCAATCATACATACAATTGAATATAAGGACGGACATAAACAAATGGGATAATGTCACGAATAACATTATCCATAAAAGAATTAGCTTTTGACAGAGATGTAACAAGACGACGACCATGAGTTAGTCGATAAGTAAAACGGGTAAATTGAAAAATGGAGTATAAATTTGCCCGCGTAAATATCCAGCAGGAGAAATCGTCTGCTTTACATGATTCATGACGTTTCTACAATGGCCAGAATTAACCCCAGAGCATTTGTTTTTGCAGGAGTGAAACCTGAAGCATCGTGTTGATGACTTGCAACACTGTTGGCTGAGATTGGAAAACTGAGGCTTGTTGATTGCAATGTTTCCACTTTTCAAACAACAGCATAGAGAATTCTAGAAGTAAAATAAACAGAAATAAACGATAAACGAACAGAAAGAGAACACGTAATAGCACTTCTAGTAATACACTTCTAGTAATACACTTCTAGTAGCACTTCTAGTAGCACTTCTAGTAATACACTTCTAGTAATAGCACTTCTAGTAAATACACAGAACATCTGATGATAATAATAATAATAACAACAACAATAATAATAATAATAATAATGTCAAAATACAAAGACCTTGAAATAGAAATCTCGAAAATGTGGCATATGGGAACATCAACAATCCCTGTTGTAGTTGGAGCCCTAGGACTGGTTGGATTGATTGCAGTAGACTAATTGAAGGGATTCCTGGAAGTCCATGCCTCAAGGAGATACAAAAAATTGTTCTGACAAGTACAGCCCACACTTTACGAAGGGCTTTATCTCTGTGATTTTTTTTTTTGTCAGTGGAAAGTGTCATGCTGCCATTTCTAAACTTAGGTCCCTGGGCGGGACCCGGAAAGAAATGTGTTAACGCCAGAAATCAAAGAAAATAAAAATAATAATAATAATAATAACAATAATAATAATAATAATAATAATAATAATAATAATGATAAATAAAAATGATTGACGTAACTCGTCCAATATTTTTAACAGTTAAGAGAAGAGCGCGATTTAAGAAAAGAAAAAGAAAATTAAAAAAATAGAGTTTTCGACAATGTTAAAAAATATTTTACCGGACTGTCTGTCTTCTCCAAGTTATATTAAAAAAAAAATTTCAAGTATAAAAATATATAAATCTACAAAAAAATTATAATTCTTTATACAAACATTGCTTGTCTTGTAATGAAGAAACGGTATTAGAATTTAATTTAAGGACCACTACTACAATGTTTTACAAGTTCACTTTCTAGCCTCTTTTCTGATCTTTGCACCGTCTTTCAGCCCTGCTTCCAAAACAGGCTCCCAAAGCCTTGATCTTTATCTGAAATAAGTATTTTCTGACCAAGGACAGAGCTGGAAAATATAAAAAGAAATTTGACCACCCTTGCCTTGACCATGGTAACATAAAGTCGGGGGTAACGCTCACAACGTGTCGGACCCTTACTTCCAAAACCAGCTCTCAAACATTTGATTCTTATCAGTGATAAGAATATATTTTCTGACGAATAAGAGAGCCGGGAATGTGTATAGCAAAGAGAGAAAAGTACCCTATATTTCTGAGCCTTGTAATCTCCATAAATACCCAGAATATGCGCCTCTTAGGCAGTAAGTATTGTTGAACATCGTCAGTGATAACATCAGGTCAGCGAAACTAACACCAGTCATCTTCGGAACGTGTTTCAAGGAAGAAATTTACTTGCTGGGATCTAAAGACAGAACGTCGGCCCTCTACTAAAACTACTCGAGATCTGCTTTCTAGGACCTTGAAATTCCTCTCGTCGGCCTCTGCTACGAACTTATTCAACTACAAACTACGGATGGTCTGATTGTTTCCCCTCAACAAGAGCTCTTAAGAAATGTTATGTGACTTAACTCCTTAATAACAATTTATTTGCTTAAAAAAACTTTTAGGAGCTCAGAGAAATATTTGAGCAAGCTTTTATATGAAAACTTTTTCTTCCTTTAAGTTTGTAGTGAAAGAGATAATCAGTTACCCCGAAAAAAAAGTTCGTGTTTTGTGTGCGATCTGCCGAAGAAAAATTACCAAAAAGTAAAAATCTATATCAATGACTAGAAGCTATGCTAATGTTCTTCCCTCACCTGAATGGCGTGCCCAATCAGAAAACTCTCTCGGTAAACAGAAGTCGTTGTTTTTCGCTTATAAAAGAAGATTTTTTTGAGCTGTGAAACGAACACGCGTTGTTGTTGGCGAGAAGTGAAGGTTGGATTTGTGACCCCAGTTTGTTGTCTCTACGGTGTGTGTTGGACTGTTACGTCGGACTATCGCGTGAACTGCGATTTGGCTACAAGTGTTGCGGCCGAGAAGCAAGAAATCTATTGCTGTTGCTACTATCAGTTGACAGTCTTTTCTTTACTACAATAAAGTTAAAAGAATTTTGTTCTCCCTTTCTTTCTCTCATATCTTTACCCTTTTTGTGTATGCAAATAAACATTTTCTATTGTTACACTCCGAGCAGGAGTTAGAGTCTTTATTTTTTCGCCTAAAAGAGAGAATTGTCCCCTCTAAATTTTCAAGCCGTTGTTTTTTTATCGATCTTGTTACCTTTAACATTAACCATTTTTATATGGGGAAGCCAGGACAAATTTCCGATATTTTGCTCAAAATAAATTTATGCTCCCAAAATCAATATATTTGTTTTCTTTCGGAAGACTCTAGTGCCCGGTGTGCATGTTAAGTGGAAGAAAATTTTTTTTTCTAAAGGGATATACATTTGTTACGGTGGTTCTTTTTTTCTTTATAGACATGTAAGCGTTCTGAAAGCAAAGGAAATATTTGTCGCTGATTACTTCAACAATGCAGAGAATAAATCACTGTAAGTTCAGACTTGAATATCAGGGGCAGAAAGAAATGCCAAAAACTCGATTCGCAGGCACTATCTCACAAATCACAATGCATGTAACCAGTCAGAAAAAATAACTCATTCTCCGACGAACGCGGTAGCCAAAATACACGAATTTTGCCTCCCCGATTCGAGAACACCAACTGCTTTTATCGGCCGAGCATTTTCTCCATTCGTCGACAACTGGGAGAGGACGCCCAATTTTTTCATATCAAAATACTTTTATAGCGTCTCCTGCGACGGACTTGTTTTTTAATTTAAATATCTCGTCTTCAGCATGTCCTGCGGAATACGTGCCCTTTTTTTTTGGTAAGTAATTTTCTTTTTCGCCACATTTTCCGTCGTAGGATACACGCGACGCGCTGTCGCTTGGTTTGACGAGGTAAGTCGCCGTTTTCTTCGCTATAAGACATTTTTTGGCAGATTTGGGGGAATTTTTCTAGTTAATATCAGATGACACATACATCCTTCAAAATGTCCATTATTGCGGATTTAACTGGTAAATTAGCCAAAAGACGCAATATCTCTAAGCAGCCTTGAGCAAATTAATTGAAACAATAGCTTTAGTTTCCTTTTTTTCACCATACAGTCAGTTTTTAGACCCACTGGAGTGACAGGGTTTAATCGATTTCTATTTTTTTCCTAAGATTTGGTGTGCAGTAATATGAACTTTATTTTCGGGGTGTATGATGAAATTTGTTTGGCCTTAAAAAATATTGCGTCTTCTGTGATTACATCATTTATCATGTCAAGATATCATTGTCTCGACTGTCGATTAGTTGTCTTACGGCCATTGTCTGCGATGGACGTTATTCCAGGGAAGCGTAAGAAAATTGTAACACTGCACGAAAAAAATGGCAAGCCTTACCAGTGAGCAACTCAAAGTACTAGAGACTGGCCTGAAAACTCTCCTGATTTAAATCCAATCGAGAATCTGTGGTCAATCTGCAAAGAACGATTTCATAAGAAATACTGACATGCACATTGGGTGATGTTTCATTGGAAAATACAAAAAAAAAAAGTAAATAATTACGGAATTATTCGTTTTGTTTCAATTAATTTGCACAAGGGCATAGTTACTACTCTTGATGTTTAGAAAAACCAAAAAGAAGAAAGTTGGGATTATTTTAATTCGATAATTGGGGGGGGGGGGTATTTTTCAATGGCTAGCCACGGTGGATGAAATCAGCGGGGAGATAGAAGATGCTAATGAAATTGATGAGGAGAAGTGCTATAGAGAAACGGATGTTGAAATAAAGTTTCGAACTGAAGTGAAGCGGAAACTAGATATATTTGGGCCTAATTTTCAGAAGAATTCTTTTATATTCCTGTAACGGCTAGGGTTAATGAGAATAATCCACAGTCTTTCCCATTTCTACCCAAGTTGAAGACCTGCATTTTCAGCGCAAAGACTACGATAAGGATAAGTTTGCTTTCGAAAGTTTTCTTTCGCAGTTTGAAAACTGTGTGGCCAATGTTAAGTCGAAGGCTATGAAGTTACAGTATCTGTGAGCATATTTAACGGGGTATGCCTTGTAAATAAAGCAGCACTTAACTATCAATGATGATAATTACGATTTCACTATACAAATATCAAAGGAGGAATTTTTAGACAATCAATTTATTGTAGCTGAAATATTCAGGCAGATCAATGAGTCCAAGCCTGACATGAACTCCGATTTTGTTGGGGTGAAGGAATTTCTTACTAAAATACGAGCTGATCTGTTTGAGTCGAGAAGTTCCTTCGATTTGGATTTCCTTCAAGAGAATTCTCCTGGAAATAAATATTTTCGTTTCGTTGTATTTTCAAAACATCTGGTATCTTTTAAAGAACTAATTCATTAATTTATCGAATTATCCTTTTTTTATACCCAATTTTTGCTAAATAGTAAAATTGTAGTGAACAAAACAAGATGTAGAATTAAAATTCAAATGCTAAGCACTGACACGTTGATGTTGTTAGAAATTAAAAAGACTCGAATTTACAAACTTTGCTTAACACACACGCAAAAGCGAATCCAAAACAAAACTCTTGAAATTTCATTCCTTGAAGCGAAATGTTTTTCGGCCAATAGAAAACTAGGAAACATTTAAAAACAAAATTCAAATAATCTTCACTTCTTTCTTTCACGGACCTTTTCACGAGCCGACGCTAAAATTTGTTCATTGTCCAAAGGAAAGGCTCGAATCATATCCGGGAGTGAATTCTCAAATGATCTTTTCAAGCCCCACAAACAAAATAAAAGACGGACAAGTTTGCTTGTCACCAGAGAGGAGGAGACGAGCGTATTAACAAGTCCCTTGACAACGTCAAGCAAGCGTTATTATTATCTCCACCCTTTTTCCTCACCTCTTTTATACTTGATAAACTAACGGAACATTTTAAGACTGAGCGATTACTTCAAAGACATTCCTACCCTTCGATAACGCTCATACATACATCCACACATACGTTCCTGTCTACGTACACATAAACTCATTCTTGCAAGGACTAGTACGAACATTTTGACGACCTTGTATCAACCAAAATACATTCATTTTATTTGTAAAGTACATAATTGATTTATACGTATATAAATTGTTGTTCGTATTACAATGCGATTTTCTTGTTTTATATCCCTCTTATGGTGGGCTGTCTAACTAACAAGGCCAAATCAAACTAATCTGTTTCAACAATCATACACATCACAGTAACTGATAACACTATAAAGTTATCAAGGCTATGGTAATTATAAAATACAAGCTAGATAATAGCAATAATAGGAATAGTGTAAATAACACTGAAAAAAATAAGACTCACAGCTGGACACACGAGTTTCCTAATTCTAGTTAAAACATCACATTTCGGCCGTTGTATGCTCCGGCCTTCTTCAGGTGGTTGGAATGTCGAACTGAATCCGTTATTTCGCTCACTTGGGTAGACTGTTCTAGTTTCACACTCTTTGGGTCCTGTCACTGGATCTAACTAACACCTTTATCCACTGTGCCATGTGTCCTTGAGGACATCTGTGTATGAATTTCTGGGTATTATAAACCTAATGTCTTCAGCAACGATTTTTTACCAATACTCATATTGCAACTTTTGCTGTTATCATTGCATGCTTTATTTTTTACCAGAGCTCATATTGCAATTTTTGTTGTTATTATCGCTTTTCTCTAGCACTCCTTATTACAGGTTCCCATATTGTGTTAGTTCAATACCCGGTTAAGGCAGTGGAAAACTTGGAAAGGGAAATTAACAGGAGATAACTGATAACTGACATCCATGAGACATGGCACGTGGAACTAGAACAGTTTACCCCAGTGAGCGAAATAAAGGGTTCAGTTCGACATTCCAACCACATGAAGAAGGCCGGAGCGTACAACGGCCGAAACGTTGTAATAAATATGGCGACAAAGATGAGGACAATAGTCCGAATAATGTAAATAGTGTAGATTCTGTAATAAAGAAAAACATTCAAGAATTTCTTCTTTTATGTGCCGCGTCACTTCAGGACGTAGGCGATCATGGCCCTCCACCTTTTCCTGTCCTTTGTAGCTCTTAATAAGTTTTGTCTTTTGTTATTTCTCTCAGACCCTGTTCCGCCATCCACTTGCTCCATTAAGTATGTCAAACGTTGCTTTTCCCTGTCCCTCTTTCCCACTATGCGTCCTGTGGGTATCAGATTTTCCAAACCCTCCTTCCTCATTACGTTTCCCAGAAATTTCAGCTGCTCTTCCTGGTCTTAAGCATAAGTAACCTCTTTGTTTCCATTCTCTCCAAATCCTGATCGTTGCTCGCACGTCCGGCCCATCCTTAGCATCCTTCTGTAGGACCATACTTCTGTTGCTTCAAGTCTCTTCTTTATCTTCGCTAACTGAACTCGTTTCAAGCTCAGAAGGGCATAAAAAAAGAATCAAGATCGAAATGTAGATTCTGTAATAAAGAAAAACATTCAAGCACTTCTTTTATGTGCCGTGTCCCTTCAGGACGTAGGCGATCATGGGCCTCCACCTCTTCCTGTCCTTTGTAGCTCTTAATAAATTTTGTCTTTTTGTTATTTCACCCAGACCTTGTTCCGCCATCCACTTGCTCAAGCCCATTATGTCACGTGTTGCTTTTCTCAGTCCCTCGTTTCCTCTATCCGTCCTGTGAGTATCAGATTTTCCAAGCCCTTTTTTCTCATTACGTGTCCCAGAAATTTCTTCTGCCTCTTCTTGATGTTAAGTATTAAGTTTCCTCTTTGTTTCCATTCTCTCCAAAACCTCGTCGTGGCTCACATGTGCGGCTTATTGTATCCTAAGCATCCTTCTATAGAAAGATACTTCTGTTGTTGCGAGTATCTTCTTCATCTTTGAGGAGATTGTCCAGCATTCGATGCCATACAGGAGGACAGATATCACGTAACAGTTCAGTATTCTTTTCTTTGTTTCCAACGAAATTTTCCTGTCTCTTAATACTCTGCTTAACTTTTGGAATGCATCTTTGGCCATCCCAATACGTTTTCGGATCTCAGTGTCACATTTTCCGTCCTCCGTCAGAACACTTCCCAAATATTTAAATTTCTGTACCTGCTTGATTTTAGTGTCCCTACCTGTAAATTTCATTTTGGTCTCATCATTTTTTTTTTTTTTTTTTTTTGATCATCATGCATTCTGTCTTCTTGAAGTTTATGCTTAGTCTCTTCTACTTACTCTCCTTTGCTACCTTCAGTAGGAAGTTTTGTAGTTTCCTTTCTGGGTCTGCTATCAGCACTGAGCCATCTGCATATCTTATGTTGATAAGATTGTGGCTGCCAATGTTGAATCCTGGTAGGATTTCCAGTTTCTCTCTCAGAATTACCTCGCTGTATTGGTTAAATAAATCCGGTGAGAAGACACATCCTTGCCTTACACCCCTTTCTATTTTTGCATATCTGCTGAATTTATTTTTATCCGTATGCAGGCATTTTGCTGCCAGTAGAGATTTTTGATTATTCTAATGTCTTTCCCGAATATGTCAAAGTTTCTGAGCAGCTCCGACAGGATCTTTGTGACGTACTTTATTGAACGCCTTCGCGTAGTCTATAAAACACAGGTGCACGTTCTTCTGCATTTATTCTAGATTAAATAGCTGTGAGGAATTAAAATTATGCCTACTATATATGAAAAGGAAACATTACAAGGATGAATGTAGTGGAAGGAGCAACAAATTAAACATTGAACGTACGCCCTTGTGCAAATTAATTGAAACAAAACGAATAATTCCGTTATTATTTACTTTTTTCGTATTTTCCAATGAAACATGGCCCAGTGAACATGTTAATACTTCGCATGTTCATTCCACGAAGTCGTTCCTTGTAGTCTGACCACAGATTCTCGATTGGATTTAAATCAGGAGAGTTTCCAGGCCAGTCTATAGTACTTTGATTTGCTCACTGGTAAAGCTTGCCAGTGTGTTCGGGCAACGTTACAATATTCGTACGCTTCCTTGGAGTAACGTCCATCGCAGACAATGACCATAGGACAACTAATTGACAGTAGAGACAATATAGTCAGGGCGTGATAAAAATCTGATACAATCACGGATGAAGCAATATTTTTTAAGGTCAAACAAATTTCATCTTACAACCCAAACATAGATTCATATTACTGCACACCACAGCAAGTGACCTGATCTGTGGAAAAAATAGAAACTGATTACATCCTGTCACTCCACTGGTTCTAAAACTGACTGTACAGTGAAAGAAAGGAAACAATCCGTTATTATTTATTTTTTTCGTATTTTTCCAATGAAACATGGCCCAGTGCACATGTTAGTACTTCGTATATTCATTCTACGAAGTCGTTCCTTGTAGATTGACCACAGATTCTCGATTAGATATAAATCAGGAGAGTTTCCAGGCCATTCTATACTACTTTGATTTGCTCACTGGTAAGGCTTGCCAGTATGTTCGTGCAGCGTTACAATATCCGCACGCTTCCTTGGAATAACGTCCATTGCAGACAATGGCCATAGGACAACTAATCGACAATAGTGCCTGGGCGTGATAAAAATCTGATGCAATCACGGATGACGCAATATTTTTTAAGGTCAAACAAATTTCATCATACACCCCGAATATAGATTCATATTACTGCACGCCACCAGAAATGATCTAATCTGAGTAAAAAATAGAAACCAATTACACCCTGTCACTCCAGTGGTTCTAAAACTGACCGTATGGTGAAAGAAAAGAAACTAAAGCGGTTATTCCAATTAATTTTCACAAGGGTGTAAGTTCTGTAACTCGAGGAGCCATATGTGTGTATTATGCCCCCTTTAGTTTAAACGTAGACCCTTGACGACTAATACGTTTCTTAATACGCAGGCAGGAAAGCCTAATTTCCCTCTGCTAGTAGTCTGTCTATCTGTTAGCAGAGCACATAAATTCAACTGTCTACTGGATACGGGAAGCCAGTGGTCTTATTTTTCTGAATTAGTTCTAAGTTAGGTAAAAAGTGAGGACTACTATATTTTTCCTGCTGATTAGGAATTAAGGATTTTTGGGGTTCTCAGCTCAAATGGTTAAAGGAAGTGAAATTTGATATAGGATTTCCCAATGGTACTCATTCCCTACCAGTTTTAATTGATAACCAATTTAATGTCAGATTTGATGTTGATTGTTTCCATCTGATTAATAAAACCTTGAAAATTGAAACTTTAAGTTAGCTGGAAACTTTGCTAACAATACTGATACCATTCTGGTTCACGGTATGTTGGGGGTGGATTTGTTACAGTTTATGAGCCCTATATATCTTATAAAATGCATGGGGCGGAGTCCGCATGGAAATTCTCCAATAGGATCATTCCCTTTGAAATGTCAATAATTTCTTATATCCAAGCCAAACTATCCTTCCCAGAAAAGGGTAGAAATATGCAGATAGCAATTTCTATACTGTTGCTTCCAAATACTCTTCATGCCCAGTGTCTTATGTTAAAATGTTTCAGAACCTAAAAAGGGACACATTGATCCATTTTTCGATACGTTTGAAGAAAGTTGCGTTGAACGTAACTTAAATAAAATGTCCAGAACGGAAGCGTTGGGTTTGCCCTAGAAGATAGAGTGATTACGACAGGGAGAAGATTAGGGACTTCGAAGGATCTAAAGAATTTAAAGGTAATTCTTGTTATGTAAAATTACCTTGGATAGAGGAAAGAAGCAAATATCTGGGTATTACTGTCACTCTGAACGAACTGAGATTATCCGAGTTTTGGGCAGCTAAGACTCAACTGACTATTAAGAAATGCTTCTCTAAATCAAGGGCTCCCCCTCCTTAGTCCTATCCTCTTTCTGCTTTATATTAATGTTGTGGATTCCGAGATGAAATCCGGTCTCAAATGAATGACAAACGCAGGAATTAAATATAGCAAATAAATGTATTGACGCAATAATACAATTGGTAATACGGTTAATAGATCCAGAAATGCGGTTAGTAGCAATAATAATATATATATACAGTCTGGGAAATTTAGTATCGAAGTATGACTTCCTTCTGAGTCTACGTGCTCGCAACTGTGACTCCTACAAAGCGGTTACCTCACACTCTCACTCTCTCACTGTCTCACTGTATCACTGTCACTCCCGGGTATTCACCGGCAGCAGTACAAGTACACACTGGGCGAGTCTACTTGTATGAAAAAGGGGTGGAACCTATAACAATTAACGATTTGCCTAAGAACTTTTTCAGATAAGTTTGCAGAAAAGAGGCCTCAGAGTGGTGTCTTCTCTCACAAGACTGCGAGAACAATTTTGAACTATTCGCTATTTCCATGTGAAGTGCTCTGGTGAACTCCATTGTTTAGTTTTACGAGTTACTACTTCATGGCTAAGACTAACCATGCTATGCACATTGTTTTTTTATGTTAGTAAACAGTAGTGTCATCTGTATCGATATTTACTAATTGTTGTGGATTCCGAGATGAATTCGGTCTCCAAGGAATGACAAACGCAATAATTAAATATAAGAAATAAAATGTATTTACACAATCATACAAAGAGAAATACTGTTAGTAAGTCCAGGAACGCGGTTAGTAGCAAATACAGATAGATAGATACAGTCTCGAAGTAGGACTTCCTTAGAGTCTACGTGCTTGTAACTGACTTCTACAAGAGGTTACCTCACACTATCTCCGTTCGTAAATTCTCTCTCTCTCTCCGTATATACTCTCTCACTGACTATCTCTGGGTATTTAACGGCAGCACTCCAAGTAACACTGGTAGAGTCCACTTATATGGAAAGGGGAGGACCCCATAACACTAATGATCATAGGATGTCCCTAAATAGATCGATAATAAAATGCAGAAACAGAGAAGGGCCGATTTTCTAAGATGTGGCACAAAGTACGGAGAATGCAATGAGTGTCGAACTCTCTGCGCAGTCGTAATTGATCTAACGAGACAAGCTTGTTAACCGTTACACCACATCGAAGTGTCCAGTTCAATATTTAAATGTTCTGTTAAGGATATCAACTTTGCTCCTTTTCTTATATACAGTTTTTATTTCCACTGACTATCAAGCTGTGATCAAACTGCTAAGGTAGTTACCACTTTCAGAGAAGAAAATAATAATAAGCGTACATAATAATAAGAGAATAAATGTTTTGATGTCATTGGTTGCATAAAAAACCTTTATATATCTTCCTAATTGGGGTAGAAGATGTAGTGTTGGATATATCGCGTCTGATATAGAAAGAAGACACTACTTGGTTTCAGTGAGAAAATGAATGAAAGAAAGAAAGCAATAAAGAAAGAAAGAAGCGAAGACAGAAGTTTTTAACGTCTCCTGCCAATACTTCATAAATAATGGACTATTGCGTTTTATCGCATGGAAAGAAGGGAAAAGACACTACTTGGTTTCAGTGAAAAAAATCAATGGAAGAAAGAAAGAAAGAAAGAAAGAAGGGAAAACAGACGTGTTTAACGTCTCCTGCCAATACCTCATAAATAATGGACTATTCCATTTTGATCACGTGGAAAGAGGGAAAAAGACATTACTTGGTTTCAAGGAGAAAATGAATGGAAGAAAGAAAGAAAGAAAGAAAGAAAGAAAGAAAGAAAGAAAGAAAGAAGGGAAGGGAAGGGAAGACAGACGTGTTTAACGTCTCCTGCCAATACCTCATAAATAATGGACTATTCCATTTTGATCGCGTGGAAAAAAGGAAAAAGACATTACTTGGTTTCAGGGAGAAAATGAATGGAAGAAAGAAAGAAAGAAAGAAAGAAAGAAAGAAAGAAAGAAAGAAAGAAAGAAAGAAAAGACGACAGAAGTGTTTATCGTCTCCTGCAAATACCTCATAAATAATGGACTATTCTGTTTTGCTTGCGTGAAAAGAGGGGCAAAGACACTACTTGGTTTCAGTGAGAAAATGAATGAAAGAAAGAAAGAAAGAAAGAAAGAAAGAAAGAAGAGAAGATAGAAGTATTTAACGTCTGTTTCAGTGAAATGGAAAAAGTTATTAATTTCAAATCTTTTCATTTCTACCCACTTCTTAAAATAATGACCAGCCTTCATATTTATGATTGTTATTGCAATATTTTGTTAAAATTGTTAAGCTCAAATATTTAACGAATATGTTATCGTCGTTATCATGAGTGTACTTAAGAATTAAGATTCATGAGAATATTAAAATAGGAACACCATTAATAGGAACATGGATTAAAACTTGTAATGATAATAGCAAAGTGAGTAAATAATGTTAAAGACATCAGTTTTTAGCAAATACACAATCATAAATCATTTTGAAACAGTTATAAGATCCTGATTGTTTTGTGAGATCCTGTCCTCGTTTGGCTCGCTTTGAAGCGGCCGGGGAATTCTAACTCAAACATTTCAGGCCACACGTGTTCAAAGAATAAACATCACCATTTCCACTCAAGATTTGGAAACTGATCTCGCCATTGTTATGATTGATCAGCTTAAATGTCGCAACAGCTACTTGCAACGAAGCCTTTTTATGATTCAGTTTACAGATGCTAGTTTCTATCACGTGATATTTACAAGCGTTTCGTTAGGTTTTTTTTTGCCAGCATTTATCTTAAACTATGTATAAGTAGCTGACATAGTGATCTATTCCTTTAAACATTTCATCACTGAAAATAGATATAGTAACGATATATACAGTTTAATGACCTCAGTACGAAAAAAAACACCTTTCTGGCTGAAGCATCTAATGTCATTACCTCTTCCCCATATTTCAATCAACCCCCTTTTCTCCTTTTAGTCTGTGAATACCCTCAGTAAGGGGCGAAAGGCATAGTTAAATAACTTTCCCTAATTTATCTCATAAGAACTTTTTTCTTCGTTATTATCTTGCATCTTATAACCCTCATATATATATATATATATATATATATATATATATATATATATATATATATATATATATATATATATATATATATATATATATATATATATATATATATATATATATATATATATATATATATATTGGATAGATGTGAGTTTGTGACCCTGGGTTTCACGCTTTAGCGATCGTCAGACAAACTGATTAATGTTTTAAAAAATTTGGGTTTATGTAGATTGCGTGTATTGGTGTTATTGTGGAAGTGGTGGGGGGAAACTTCGTCGTTTTGTCATTCATCGTACTAACGCAAACATCGATGTATGCAGACACATATACATACTTGGTCGTCCGTCGGGACTCATACATATATAAACATATGTGGGCAGTTTCGGCTATGACATATGTATGTATACGGGTGGTGTTATGTCTCGCATTTGTATGTTGAAATTTAAACATTGGAAGTGTGGCGGAAATGTCTCGTTAATGTCTCGTGAATGTATACATGTCATATTATATATTTTTCCGCTGAATATTTCCTCGCATGTATGTATATACGTGTGGTGGGGTTTGTATAAAATTATGATAGGTAAAAATTATTATTATTTATATTTATTTTTAAATTTTTGAAAAAAAAAATGGGGGTTTATTTGTTATATTTAAAGCTGGTTATTTGTTTGTTTTTGGTGACTGTGTATATGTAACAGGTAGATATTTGTAATCCTTATTGGTTAATTTATACGGTGATGTTTAATATTCAATGTGCTGGGTGAGAGGGTAGTTCAATATAATAACGGGTCTATATGATATGATGTGATAGTAATGTTTCAAGGGATTGGAGACAATGATAATATAATTAGCTAATAGTTATTGTAAATTGGTAGAAATTGTAAATTGATAGAAATGATTAGCAACGGTGGTGGGAGAATGATAAAACCATGAATGTAGTTATAGTGGTGGTAGCTAGTGGTGGTAGCTTGAACTAAAAAGTGGTTGTTGGTGTTTTATTTTATTTTTATTTTATTTTGTTATATGTATTAATTTATTTTGGTATAAATCCTGATAATAGGTATTCTGTGTAAAATTATGGTAGTTGAAGATTGCTATAATTTTTAATTACAAAATTATTATTGTTATTATATTAAAGCTGCCTGGTAATAGGTGTTTATTCTCATGGTTACATATGGAAATTATATCTTATCATATTGTTTTAAGGTATTAAATATGCTGGGGGAGTAATAAAGATTGTAGTGGATTTATATGTTAATAGTGGGTGTGATGTGTAAGTGATGGTACTGTGTGTTGGTGGTAATGATAATATTATTAGTTAATAGTTATTGTAAAGTGGTAAAAGTGATTACTAATGGTGGTGCAATGATAATAATGACCGATGCAATTATTTTGATGGTATCTTGAAATTAAATTGTGATTGTTGGTGGTTTGTCTGTTTTATCCGTTTGGTATGAATTCGGATAATAGGTACCTGTTCTCATGCCTACATTTGGAGATTATCTTTGATTTTTTGTTTAGTAAGTTCTTTTGCGGTTTGTTTGATATTATTGCTACTTTTTCGTGTAGGCATTTTTTCGTAATGTTGTTGTAGACAGGGGCTTTTTTCAATATTTCCCAACTTATTGTTGGTGTGATGTTTTTGTCTTTTTGCTGCCATATGTATGCAGAAAGTGTTGTGCTGTTCGAATATTTCCTGTTGTTGAATGAAAGGTTGTGATTGTTATTCCTCATCTTGAATGGACCTTCGGTGGCACCGATGTAGTGCATAGTGTTGTTGTTTGTACTTACCTTGGCCTTGTATATTGTGTTCGTAAGTTGGCAATTTCCCTGGAGTGGACATGTTCTGTTTCTGCAGTTGCATATTGGATCCTTGGTTACATTTTTGTAGGTTGTCATTTTTTTGTTGTGGCTTTTGATTATTTCTGTTATGTTTTTTGTACAGCTGTAACTGAACTTTACGTTATTTTTGTTAAATATTTTTGATAATCTGTTTTCTTCAGTGAAGTGTTTTTCTATTAAGTTTAGGAATATTTTGCCTATGTTCGTTTTAACAGTTTCTCTTTCTGTTTCTGCGTTTTGGCTGTTGAGGTATATATTGTAGTTGTTGTGTGTAACCACTTGCTTCGTTGTATGGCGCTTTTTTGCTATTGAAAAGGTGTATGTTAGATGAGTTCTCAGATAGTCTGCGGCTGATTGATTTTGGTATTTGTTTGATGATAGAAGGTGGATGGTTGGAGGATGTGTGTACGTAAGTTGGGGTGTCATTTTCTTTTTTGTATGGTTCATCTGTGTTTTTAAAATATTAATCAGTTTGTCTGACGATCGCTAAAGCGTGAAACCCAGGGTCACAAACTCACATCTATCCAACCAAATATGTTAGTTCTATCTTTGATATTGAGCGCTTTCTAATAAGTACCGCGCATATAATATATAAATAATTATACATATATATATTTATTTATATTTATATACACTTTTCACACACACACACACACACACACACACACACACACACACATATATATATATGTATGTATATATATATATATATATATATATATATATATATATATATGTATATATATATATATATAGAGAGAGAGAGAGAGAGATTTTTGTGTTTATACATTCTTTTTTATTTAGGGACCTCCACTTTTTTACCATAAATTTCCGATACATAAGTTTAAAATGAATTTTTTAAAATGAAAAAACATTCTTGAAGATTTCATTTTAGCTTTAATTGAAAGTTTAATAATTAAATTTATTATTTCCATTAAGTAAACAATTCTGGTGTATTTCAGATAGAAACTATATACATTGGAATGTCAAATTTAATTTTGATTTCTTAAATTTTCTTAAAAACGACCATTTTCTTAATTTTAAGAAATTTGTAAACAAACAAAAATTTATCGATTTTAAAAATATTTAAAAACATTTCTGACACGTTATTTTAGTAAAATAAAAAAATTTAAAGTTAAATTAATCTGATTTAAAAGAAATATTACTTACTTATAGCATAAAAAAGTAATGTACAACCAATTATTAACGATTGGTCCTGTTCATTTGATCAAACATTTGATGGAGCGTTGATTGACGAAGCGATGACAACTACTACGGATAACCATAAATGAAAATTATTAGAAATCTGAGTGAACGCTTTTTTTTTTTAGTTTTGCTGTTATCTTTATTTATTAGAATAAAGGGACAAAACTCTTAGATCACGTGACCTTTTTATAATAATGGCAATTTCAGTCTACCATACATGAAAATAAGGAACGTATTAAATAAAAAAAAAATACAAAATAAAATTATTTTTAAAATAAAAAGCGCAATTACGTTCATTAATCTTTGCATTTTTGGATTCGTAAATTTCGTTTCCACTTAATTACTATACCACATCCAGAAAATAGCTTAATACAGAATTTTATACGATTTTAAACTTTTATAAATTATTATAATTAAAATTTAAAAAAAAATGAAAAAAATTCTTGTAAAAATTCATTATTCAACAGAAAAATTTCATTTATTCAGTCAATAATGTCCTTAATATTAGTTATTTACAAAAGCAATTAAAAGCTTTTCTAATTAACTAATGTTATAATTTTATTGGATTCATTATTTTTCAATTCAGAGCAGATTTTCAGTTAGAATAGCTCAAATTTGAAAAAAAAGTAGGTGATTTACAATCTCCAAAGACTCTACTTTTAACCAAAAAAAAAAAAAAAAAAAATTCATGAAATTAAGTGGGGGGTGGGTAACATATTTTTAAAAAAAATATTTTTTACCAAAATCTTCTAAAAAAAAAGTATTCAAAAATAATTTCATTCATTTGTAAATAAGTCCTGAAAATTTCATTAAAATCGGACAATTACTTTATTCTTACAAGAATTTCAAAATCAATGTGTTTCCAACGGAAAAAAAGCGCAAAAAAAAAAAAAAATGTTATTTTCATGCCCCCGCGATGACGTAAACAAAAGAAGACTTTAACCAAAATTTCGAACGTGTTAGAAAGGATTAAAAAATTTCAAAAAATAATTAAAAAATACTTTGGTCTTTCATCTTAATAATAACATAAACATTTTGACGATAAAACTTTATTTTCGTTAAGTTTGTGGCCTTTTTCATTACGCTATGCTGTTTTCCCGCGAAAAAGTGGAGGTACCTATTTTTTATAGATACAAATATTTAAGTAAATACTCTTTTTATAATAACATTTTTTACCGGCCTGAATGTCCGAGAAATTGTCATAGAAAATATGCGTCCTCCGACAGGAATCGAACCTGTATCCTATACGGAACCGTCATATAGCCTAACGTGCTTTTACCGATTTCGCCACAGAGGAGCGTTCGGTTTGTAAGGTCGATTTTACTGTTTTTAAAATGTCTTAAAATAATTGTCGGACTTAGTCTATTTCATAATGTGTGACCTCATTTGTTTACATTTGGATACGCATCGAACAGATATGAATGTACGTGAGAAAATCATGGAAAATTGTAGTTTAAAAACAGTAAAATCGACCTTGCTAACTGAAACGCTCCTCTGTGGCAAAATCGGTAAAAGCACGTCAGGCTATATGACGGTTCCGTATAGGATACAGGTTCGATTCCTGTCGGAGGACGGATATTTTCTATGACAATTTCTCGGACATTCAGGCCGTTAAATGTTGTTAACACTGTTTATTATAAACAGAGCATTAACTTAAATATTTGTATCTATAAAAAAAGAATGTATAAACATAAAAATGTCTTAAAATAATTGTCCGACTTTGTCCATTTCATAATTAATATATATAGTCATCCAAAGGCAGACTGTTTCGCAACTCCTCAGTGTAGCTAGACATCCGATTGTTTCAAGACGGGACCGAAACCCGACTGATTTGCTATCAGCCGGAGATTTTATCCCTAAGCCAATGGCGCACAGCAGGGATGAAGGTGAATTTAGACGTATTTATATATTAATCAGTTTTTCCCTACGCAAGGTGATAATTCCACAAAGACACAAGGGGCTATTAGGATTGAAAAAGAATGAAAAGACGTTAGAAAGAACCGGAAACTCAACCCTAAACAGAAAACAAGCGATAAACCTCTACTCCTGCTCGAGGATGTGTGTGAACCGGGCGATAGGCGAACCGATTTACTCCTATTGTGGAGAAAAATAAGTAAAAAATAAATTAAAATTTCAGAGTTTAAACATGGACGTTAGAAGTATAAAATTGAAGTAGACTGTAGAAGGAACTGGAAACCTAACACTAAACGAGAAACAAATGATAAACATCTACTTCTGTTCAAAGAAATTGGGGAGGAGTGTTATTGAGCTGTCTAAATTATTGTATATATATATATATATATATATATATATATATATATACATAGGAGATACTGTGAGGTATTATAGATGCTTTATACAAGTCACATTTAAATACTTTCTAACGATACATGGATCCTTGTAGAAGTTTCTAAGAACAATGTAGACATGTTTATGAAGAATACCATATTTGATAATAAAATCTATTTTTGCCATTTAATATTACAGTATTTTGAAATTAATCTCGGTACAAAGTACTCTTAGTTTTTGGTCTTTTCTGGTTAGACATTACTTTGCAAGATATCTCAGCTTCACATATTTGGCAGACATTTTCTTTGCTAGTTTTTAAAAAGAAAATGTGGTGTTTATATGTTTTCAAATATGCTACTTCAAAGCAGATAAAAAAAACAAAAAAAAAATTTTTTTCATTGACAATTTAAAAAAAAAATCATTTGTCTCCCAAGCATGGCAATGAAGCCACTAATACGTAAATGGTTACTGAGTTTAAAAGAATATGAGAAAATGTGAAAAACATTATTAAGGGGGGAGAGAGAGAGAGAGAGAGAGAACAATAAAAGAATTAAGATGATAGGAATGTTTTCCTTTTTTCTGCACACACACACACACATATATATATATATATATATATATATATATATATATATATATATATGTATATATATATATATATATATATATATATGTGCGTGTGTGTGTGTGTGTGTGTGAAAAATATATATATATATATATATATATATATATATATATATATATATATATATATATATATATATAAATATATGGACAGTGTGAACTCAATATTGCATAGTGACTGTCAGTTTCAACGCCTCACTGCAATCTTCAGCGTACTTGCAGCTGTTCATTTACTGGGCTATCTATATAGGCCACTGGGGGATTAATGAAAGTGACCAAAGGTGGTTTCAGTCCCTTCACACTTCTTTTGTTTAGGTCTGATGCTCAAAGTTATTCATGGTTCTCGTTTCAAAAATTCCTTAAATCCTTCAGTGCTCTCTATATAGACAACCCTCTAAAGGCACATAGGGATGTGATATGAAGATCGCAATGAGGATGATTCCTATGTCTATACTGGCAACTTAGAGAATTATGGGAACAGTGCCATAAACGGCAGAATTATTTTTTTATTAATTGTTCACTCAATTCAAGGCGCAAGAACCCCTCAAGGTAGGTATTTACTCTGTCTCCCTACTAAGACGAGTTGTGACACAAGATTATTTTTTAAGGTGGGTCCCCGAGCGCGTACACCCGACAAAAATTGTCGCAACCCCGCAACCGCCAGTTGCGCTAGCCTCGGTACGAGCTCGATCCCTCTCTCTGGTGCAATGAGAGGGCGCGGCCTTGGGTAGCTGTTCCCCAGGGCTGGGCACCTCTCAGTATAATTTTTCTCAGTTGCAACTTTGTTGTTTAGATGGAGTCGCCTCTGAGTGCACCCTGCCCAAGGATAGAGATGCAACTGAGAGATGATAAATAGGACATTACAAACTTCTCGAGGGGAATTTACACTGTAAGAACCACTCAAGGTAGAGGGTTACTGAATGAGGTTGATGTATGCGCGTAAGAAGAGGATGTAAGACGTGCATTTTATAAAGATGTGGTTGTAAAGAAAATAAAATAGTCTAATCTGGATACTTTCAAATCGTTGGATTCGGACGTTTTGCAGCGGTCCTCAAGAAAGGAGATTTAGTCACTCTCTCTCAACGTCATGTTGACTTGTGCTCACCCACCATTTTACCCCCGGGTCACACACGTGCGTCAATAAAAATTGACCCTTAATTTTCCAACCGCGTTTTTGTGTTATTTACCAACATCTGATACAGGACGAAAAATCAAATACCAACCCACTACAATTGGTGACCACAACGTGATACGAACACGCAGACCTAAAACCCACTACATTAGTAATTAGTCATAGTCACAAATTAAATAAAGTTTTAATAATTCTGGTTAAATTTAAAGCTAAAATTACATTTTTAGACCAAGTTAAAGGTTGGTATGGAATTTTTTGTCGATCTGTCTTTTCATAATCAATCCAATCTGAAATGTTGTTAAAATAAATTAAATTTAAGCTAAATTTCGCCTCTTGATAGTTTTTGGGGACAGGATGAAGGTAATAAAATAATTTACTGAAACCTGAACTCTGCTATCCTGCGAACAAACTCCTTGACCAAGGAGTGGAGGGGGTTAATTGAAACTGAAGGAAAGGGAAAGAAAAACTGTAGTTGAAAAGAAAAGAAAAACTGTCAACTTATAGTAGCAATAAACATCTGCAATACATTTCTTCTGTCTCTCGACCGCAACACTTGTAGCCAAATCAAAGTTCAAACGATAGTCCGTCGTAACAGTCCAACAGGCAACGTAGAAACGACAAAATGGGGTCACACATCCAACCTTCACTTCTCACCAGCAAAAACGCGTGTTCGTCCACCAAGCTCAGAAAATCCAAATCTGTCACATAAGCGAAAAACAAACGGCTTTTGTTCACTAAGAGATCTTTCTGATTGGTCACGCCATTCAGGGAAGGAAAGAACATTAGCATAGATTCTGGTCCTTAAAGTAGATAAACGGCCTACGAGACTGGCATCCCGCTCTCACTCTTTCACTGTTGAAACTGTTAAATGTAGCCGTCTCTTCTACTCCAATAGCTTCATGTCTCGCACCTCTCGCCTGTGGGACTCCCTTCCCTATTCCAGTTTCCCTGGGAGCTATAATCTCCAACTATTCAAATGTAATGTCAATCGACATCTCCAGTTGCCTTGATCTATCCACTATCCTTCTCCTCATCCTTTCCTCTATCACTCCTATCTGATCTTGCTCCAAATCTTTTGTAACCCCTTGCGTCCTAGTGGCTTCCCGCCTTGCTTGGGGTGAAACGCTTAAAAAAAAAAAGAAAAAAGATTTTTGTTCACTACTTTTTGGTAACTCTTCTTCGGCAGATCGCACACAAAACACGAACTCTTTTTCGAGGTAGGTGATTGCCTCTTTCACTACAGATATATAGGAAAGCTAATAGTTGATCATAGATTTGAATAGATTGTAGTAATCGGGGAAGAATCGTCTGAGAAGTCTGCTCTGCTAAGTAACGGTCTGTATGGAACTTCCTCCTTACTAATGGAATACGAAGGGAGATGAGGGTGATTCGTCACAACGTACGTAGTATTGAGGTTCTTAGTTGTGAAGGTCAGAACTGGTGCAGAGAAGGAATGTCGCTCGTCTGAACATTTGCCATGGAAATAGCGATAGAGTAGCGAGAGAGAGTTGTGACGTTTCGAGATACAAGGTGAAAAGTAATTCGATATCTGAGGTAGAACTTAGACTGTAGAAAGCACATCGTTACTCGTGTCTGCAAAGAGAATAAGAAATCTGCTGGTCATATTAAAAGGTTAACGTTAACCACATCTGGTGCAAAAGAGGAAATACATGAACTCATAACAACAACATTAACAACAACAACAATGATAATAATAATAATGATAATAATAATAATGTTTTGGTTTGTTTTACGGTATATCAACCTCAATGGGTTATTTAATGCCGACAAGATTTTTATTGCAGGTAATATTTTTTTCCAAAAAATGTATTACTGTTTATATTTTTTCAAAAATGTATTGCTGGTAATAATTTCTTCAAAAATGTATTGCTGTTAATTTTTTTACAAAAACATATTGCTGGTATAAAAACCTATATTTATATTTTTACAGTATTTTTACTCCAGTTTGGGGGTTAAATATTAGCCCATAGCTGGGACCCTAACAGGTGCTACCACCCTGGGTCAGCAATTAAGAGCTGGTTCCACGCACCTCAAAGCCTCCTGATCATACGCCTTGCATTTGGATGTAGTTTATCGTCTTACACAGGCCGCAGATGTAGTTTATCATCTTATCCAGGGCGGATAATAATAATAATGATAATAATAATAATAATAATAATAATAATAATAATAATAATAATAATAATTGCTGAGGAGTCCTCCCCTTTTTACACAAATGGACTCACCCTGTATATACATATACTACTGCTATGCGAAGACCCGAGAGGAAACAGAAGGGGAGTGAAAGGTTGTAGGTGACCAGAAGTGACGAGAGCAACAGAGGGTGAAGGTGACAGACAGACAGAACGAACGTAGCGAGCAAGAGTCACAGTGAGCAAGTACGTAGACTCAGTAAGAATTCATACAGCGATACTTCAATACCAAAGACTGTATAGATATTTTTGCTACTAACCCGCATTCCTGGAACTACTAACCTGCATTACCAGTTTATATTGTTACGTTAATACTTTATTTTCCTATATTCATTCTTGGCGTTTATTATTTATTGGTAGCGGATTTCAACCCGGGAATCCACAAAAGTAATAATAATAATAATGATAATAATAATAATGATAATAATAATCTGATAGAAACACCTGTATGAAAATTATGGAGAAATTGTGCAAATACAAGGACCTGGAGATCGAGATTAACATTATGCCATTAAATGACAATTATCCTTTAGGGACTAAGGAACATAATTTGGACCCGGCTCTATAGATTACAAATCGGGGAACATAACATACACAAATAATAATAATAATAATAATAATAATAATAATAAGAAGAAGAAGAAGAAGAAGAAGAAGAAAGATGTTTGAATTAATCGTGTGATAAGGATGATCGTTTTATACCACTGTTCTATTTTACCCATGCGTTTTCTAAGCAGGACCCGGAGATCGAGATTAACAGGACGTGAGGAATGAAGACTGAGACTGTACCAATAGTAATCGGAGCACTGGACCTCGTGAGAAAAGGAAATGAAATTTTTACTGACAGTATCCCAGGTAACATCAACATACAAGTTGCCCAGAAGATCACCCTACTAGGAACATCCTATATACTAAGAAAAGTGCTGTCAATTAAATGACAATTCTCCTATAGGGTCTAAGGAACATATTTTGGACCCGGCTCTACAATTTACAAAGCAGGAAACATAAAACACAAATAATAATAATAATAATAATGATAATTGTTATAAAAGACCACAAACAAAAAAAGTGCCTCCTTATTGATATGTCATTCCCTGCTGACTGCAATGTATCTTTAAATATATTCAAAACAGCTGTCAAAATACAAAGACCTTGAAATAGAAATTTTAAAAATGTGGCATATGGGAACATCAACAATCCCTGTTGTAATTGGAGCCCTAGGATTGGTTGGAAAAGATTTCAGTAAACTAATTGAAGGGATTCCTGGAAGTCCATGCCTCAAAGAGATAAAAAATGGTTCTGACAAGTACAGCCCACATTTTACGAAGGGCTTTATCTATGTAATTGTTTATTTATTTATTTTTTTTTTTTTGTCAGTGGAAAGTGTCATGATGCATTTTCTAACCTTAGGTCCCTGGGCGGGACCCGGAAAGAAATGTGTTAACGCCAGAAATCAAAGAAAATAAAAATGAAGATAATAATAATAATAATAATAATAATAATAATAATAATAATAATAAACGTTCTGGAGATCAGAGGAGATTTGGTGTAGTTCAGTCTTCAGCGATATAACTGGTGAATAAATACATGAACTAGAATATGTCCAAGACAACAAAACAGATACAAATAATTTAACACGGATCGCTTATTCTGGGTCAGATAAAAAACGGATTTGATATTAGTAAATAAGTATCCTAGATTGGAGCTGCCAAAATCAAATACAAAAATTTAAATATCTGGGAAGTGTTCTAACAGAGGGCGGAAAGTATGTCACTGAAATCCGAAGGCGCATTTGGGATAACGAAAGATGCCTTCCAAATGCTAAGCAGAGTTGAAATTTCTAGGATACATCATGCGGAAAGAGTGCTTGGAAAATCTGATACTCACAGGACAGATTGAAAGCAAGAGGGACAAACGAAAACAATGCATAACCCACCTAGCGATCTTGAGTAAATGGATGATGGAACAAAGTTTAGGAGAGATAAGAAAAAAAAGAGAAAATCTATCAAAAGCTACAAAAGACAGGAAATTGTGGAGAATCATGATCGACAACGTCCTGAAGGGACACGATAGAACAAAAAGTGTAGATCCATATCTCCTTGCAAGTAATTTTAAATTTCTATAAATTTTAAATTTTTATAAATTTAAATTTCTAGAAATTTGTAGACATTTTAATTTCTAGAATTTTCGGCCTTTTTTTTAATTACTAGAATTGCTGAACTAAAAAAGTCATAAATTTCTAGAAACAAAATTTCTAGAAATTTCTAGGAATTAAAATTTTTCCTAGACATTAAAAAACATTTCTAGTAATTGTAAAAAATTCTAAAATTTAAAATAATATTCTAGAAATTTAAAAAATTCTAGAAATTAAAAAAAATCATAAATTTCTAGACCTTTAATTTCTAGAAATTATAGAACTTTTTAATTTCCGGAAATTTCCGGCTTTTTACAAATAAAAATGACTCTTTACCAAACGCAACAATTTACGAAGTATTAGCCAATAAATAAATATACAATGTTTAAATTCAGCATAACAAAATACTGGTATGGAAATTGAAATCGATAATTCTATAAATTTCTAGATATCTAATTTCTAGAAATTTCTAGAATTTTTTAATTTCTTGACATTTCTTGCTTTCCACAAATAAAAATTACTCTTTACTAAACGCAATAATTTACGAAGTATATTAGCCAATAAATACTAATTGTTTAAATTCAACCTGGCGAAAAGCTGGTATGAAAGATGCAAGTTAATTGAAGTCAATAATTAAGTTAAAAGCTTCAAGTTAATGAGTTTAATCACCGTGAAGTTTACGTTTCTGAGAATGCATTAATAAAATTATCCTGATTAATTATTTTTATCGGTCGGTGGAAAAAAGTGGGTGGCAAATAACGAGAGGAGAATGCAATAGTTTACTAAGAGTTGGCATAAGGCCACAAACAAGGGGCGCCCAATGAGAATGTGAGTCATTATTTAATAGTAGTCATTTAGTAAGCTTAGCTTTGAATTGGCAAAATGTGAAAACATTGGGCATTTAGTAAGGATCTAATTGACTAATTCCATGGTAAGTACCTGCTAAATAATTATACCACGATGAATCACCTTAATAAGCCTCCAAAGGCTTATGACTATATCACGTT
>CAHIKZ030000215.1:1127500-1237500 GCA_903632075.3 Acanthosepion pharaonis | reverse complement strand
GGATTGATTAACTTCCGACCAGTTGGTAGACAGACGTACAAGTGTAGCAGAATGCAAAAGCATGTCGCTCATTTGTTGTATATGGTGCATTTGTATGTCGTTTAAACTGGTGTTTATGCTTACATTTATATCTTGATAAGCCGATGAACTTTTGAGTCGACCCTTGTAAGTTCAACATCATTATTTTCTTTCTAAATGCAGGGACATTCTCAAGAACAATCCTTAAATTTACACATTCGTTCAGCAAATATCTTTGAACACACTTTATAGTAAAAGTCCCCAATGAAAAAAATAATTTTTCATTTTCGTTTAACTCTGTTGATCCGTTGAACGTGTGTATATTTTGTTCGTCAATGCCGACACCTCCGTAGCCTCAGAAGTTAGCAAAAAACACTAAAAAACACACAAAAATGAAGCAAAACAACAATAATGGCCCCAACGTTGTTCGAACTTACAAAACGGAGCTAGAAGAACTCGACCCCAAAAGAATATATAGTTATTTTCTAAGCGTAGCTTAGATGCGGCACAAGGTCGAAAGTACTCGACGCCAAAAGAATATATACAAAAGAGTCGGAGGGAAACATCTAGCAACCTACCTAACGAGCTTGTGTAAATACACAGCTGAACGTGAACAATTAGGGATGGTAAAATGACAAATATTGTTTAGAGCTACGAATGAACAGGAAGATGTGGGGAGCCATGATCAGCCACGTCCTGAAGAGACACGGCATATAGTAAACATCTAGCAACCTACCTAATGAGCTTGTGTAAATACACAGCAGTACGTGAACAAGTAGGGATCCTGAAGAGACAAATATTGTTTAGAGATACGAAGGAACAGGAAGATGTGGTGAGCCATGATCAGCCACGTCCTAAAGAGACACGGCATATAGTAAACATCTAGCAACCTACCTAATGAGCTTGGGTAAATACACAGCAGAACGTGAACAAGTAGGGATGCTGAAGTGACAAATATTGTTTAGAGCTACGAAGGAACAGGAAGTTGTGGTGAGCCATGATCAGCCACGACCTGAAGAGACATGGCATATAGTAAACATCTAGAAACCTACCTAATGAGCTTGGGTAAATACACAGCAGAACGTGAACAAGTAGGGATGCTGAAGTGACAAATATTGTTTAGAGCTACGAAGGAACAGGAAGTTGTGGTGAGCCATGATCAGCAACGACCTGAAGAGATATGGCATATAGTAAACATCTAGCAACCTACCTAATGAGCTTGGGTAAATACACAGAAGAACGTGAACAAGTAGGGATGCTGAAGTGAAAAATATTGTTTAGAGCTACGAAGGAACAGGAAGTTGTGGTGAGCCATGATCAGCAACGACCTGAAGAGACATGGCATATAGTAAACATCTAGAAACCTACCTAATGAGCTTGGGTAAATACACAGCAGAACGTGAACAAGTAGGGATGCTGAAGTGACAAATATTGTTTAGAGCTACGAAGGAACAGGAAGTGGTGGTGAGCCATGATCAACAACGACCTGAAGAGATATGGTATATAGTAAAACATCTAGCAACCTACCTAATGAGCTTGGGTAAATACACAGAAGAACGTGAACAATTAGGGATGCTGAAGTGACAAATATTGTTTAGAGCTACGAAGGAACAGGAAGTTGTGGTGAGCCATGATCAGCAACGACCTGAAGAGATATGGCATATAGTAAACATCTAGCAACCTACCTAATGAGCTTGGGTAAATACACAGCAGAACGTGAACAAGTAGGGATGCTGAAGTGAAAAATATTGCTTAGAGCTACGAAGGAACAGGAAGTTGTGGTGAGCCATGATCAGCCACGACCTGAAGAGACATGGCATATAGTAAACATCTAGAAACCTACCTAATGAGCTTGGGTAAATACACAGCAGAACGTGAACAAGTAGGGATGCTGAAGTGAAAATATTGTTTAGAGCTACGAAAGGAACAGGAAGTTGTGGTGAGCCATGATCAGCAACGACCTGAAGAGACATGGCATATAGTAAAACATCTAGAAACCTACCTAATGAGCTTTGGGTAAATACACAGCAGAACGTGAACAAGTAGGGATGCTGAAGTGACAAATATTGTTTAGAGCTACGAAGGAACAGGAAGTTGTGGTGAGCCATGATCAGCAACGACCTGAAGAGATATGGCATATAGTAAACATCTAGCAACCTACCTAATGAGCTTGGGTAAATACACAGAAGAACGTGAACAAGTAGGGATGCTGAAGTGAAAAATATTGTTTAGAGCTACGAAGGAACAGGAAGTTGTGGTGAGCCATGATCAGCAACGACCTGAAGAGACATGGCATATAGTAAACATCTAGAAACCTACCTAATGAGCTTGGGTAAATACACAGCAGAACGTGAACAAGTAGGGATGCTGAAGTGAAAATATTGTTTAGAGCTACGAAGAACAGGAAGTTGTGGTGAGCCATGATCAGCAACGACCTGAAGAGATATGGCATATAAGAAACATCTAGCAACCTACCTAATGAGCTTGGGTAAATACACACAAGAACGTGAACAAGTAGGGATGCTGAAGTGACAAATATTGTTTAGAGCTACGAAGGAACAGGAAGTTGTGGTGAGCCATGATCAGCAACGACCTGAAGAGATATGGCATATAAAAACATCTAGCAACCTACCTAATGAGCTTGGGTAAATACACAGAAGAACGTGAACAAGTAGGGATGCTGAAGTGAAAAATATTGTTTAGAGCTACGAAGGAACAGGAAGTTGTGGTGAGCCATGATCAGCAACGACCTGAAGAGATATGGCATATAGTAAACATCTAGCAACCTACCTAATGAGCTTGGGTAAATACACAGAAGAACGTGAACAAGTAGGGATGCTGAAGTGACAAATATTGTTTAGAGCTACGAAGGAACAGGAAGTTGTGGTGAGCCATGATCAGCAACGACCTGAAGAGATATGGCATATAGTAAACATCTAGAAACCTACCTAATGAGCTTGGGTAAATACACAGAAGAACGTGAACAATTAGGGATGCTGAAGTGACAAATATTGTTTAAAGATACGAAGGAACAGGAAGATGTGGTGAGCCATGATCAGCCACGTCCTGAAGAGACACGGCATATAGTAAACATCTAGCAACCTACCTAATGAGCTTGTGAAAATACACAGCAGAACGTGAAGAAGTAGGGATGGTGAAGTGACAAATATTGTTTAGAGCTACGAAGGAACAGGAAGATGTGGTGAGCAATGATCAGCCACGTCCTGAAGAGACACGGCACATCGAAAGGTTCCGTGCATCATAAGGCACAGTGACGGTGCAACCGGTGTGGATCGAATATTACTAGCGAATTGGAACGCATGTCTAGTTCGTTAAGCCTTGCTCCATGGTAGGTCGGCGCCTAGATGTTTGCTGCCGTTCTGTTTCTAGTTCAACTGAGTTGCTGAATGAGGTCTTTTGAGTGATGTGATTAACATGCGTGCAGCGTTACATACGAAGTGGTTGACTATAAGATAGGCGCCTAGATAGTTACTGCTGATATCAAGCGAGATCGTTGAACGATATTGGTGAAATGACCTGTCTCTGCAGGCGGCAAATCAAATCCTAAGGACGGAGAATTAAGATAAAAAAAAACTAACAGTACTTATCTCGAGAAATTAAAAATGGAATATGAAAATGATGCAAATGTGTGTTATTATTCTCGAAAAGTTGATAGAAACTCTACAATATACACCTTCTGTTATAGTTTAATTCTGTTATCACAAGAATAATAATTCTCATTAAGCCATATAATGATTATCAATGTGTAGTTATTTATATATGTCCTGCTCCATCTGTAGTGGGAAGGGAGCTAAATCAACTTAAGTTAGTAAGTTTCGGAGTGATTACTTCTCTTCGTCGTTTTAATAATTTATACAAATAAGCTATTTATTCAGATTTAGACAAAATTATATTCCCGGGCAAAAAGAAACGTTTAATTAATCAGTTCCTTTGCTCCCATGTTTCTTAGTTTGCAGTCTTACTTGTTTAAGCCTTTCACGCGAGGCACTCAAATACCTCTATCTAATTAAGTGATCATCTTGCTTTAACTTGGTCTTGAAATAAGCTTTTTCGTCGCCGTCTTTGTCGTTCTGCTGCTAATATTTTTCTTTCGAGAGATATTTTCATTTCACTGTTATATTAACCAGATGATTTTTTACGATGAAAGGATATTGAGCAAAAAGCTATTTATATAATCCTAGGAGTAATCAATGAATCATTGATAGATTTGAAAGTCTAAAAAATATAAAGGAAATGGATTAATTAAGCGGTTCATTGGCCCCCGATTTTAGTTGTGAATTCTTTATCTTCACTTTATTGAATCTCAAGACATTATTTCAAAACTTTTCTTGCATCTCACTGTTAAAACTTTCTAACAATTGCCAGCATTTTTGACGGCACGGGTACACTAGATTTCTCGTGACTTTGTTTTTCGCTAGTCGCCATCCAAAGCTAACGTCTATGTCTTTCATTTTTTTAAATCATTTTAACGCTATGTCCCTTCAGAATGCAAGAAGATATGTATCTACACTTCTTGTTCTATGTGCAGAATCCCTTCAGAACATTGTCGATCATGGCTCTCCACAATTTCCTGTCCTTTGTAGTTCGTGATAAATTGTCTCTTTTTTGTTATCTCTCCTAAACCTTGTTCTGCCATCCATTTAATCAAGACCGCTAAATAGGTTATGCATTGTTTTTTTTTCTGTCCCACTTACCTTCAAGCAGTCTTGTGAGTACGAAATTTTTAAGCACTCTCTCTTTATTATATGCCCTAGAAATTTCAAGTCTCTTTCTGATCTTAAGTATAAGGGTCCTCTTTGTTTCCATTTTCTCTAAAGCTCGTCGTTGCTCGTATTCTTAGCATCCTTCTGTAGAACTATATTTTTGTTGGTTCAAGTCTCTTCTTCATCTGTGAGGAGATTGTCCAGCATTCACTGCAATATAAGAGGAGTGACATTACATAACAGTTCAGTCCTCTTTCTAAAGAAAATATTCTGTTTCTTAATACTTTGCTTAGCTTTTGGAAGGTTTCTTTCGCTATGTCAATGTACCTTTGGATTCAGTGTCGTATTTTCCGTCCTCCGTTAAAACACTTCACAGAGATTAATTTTTAATCTGAGAATTGCCACGAGAAATAAAGTGGAGTGGTTTCCTATTGCCATCACCATGTTTTGTTTTAATACTAGAATTCACCAATTATCAGATCGGAGAGCCACACAAGGTATGACCATGACTGTTAAAATGGTAATGTGTATGGGATGAATGAAAAAGAATCTGGTAAGAAGTGAAGGTCATAAGGAAAAAAAACAAAATAAAAGATAATGGTTGACACGAGGCATGAAGAGATTAACATTATAGAGTTTATGAAAGCATCTAAATGTGAGTATGTTCCATAAAGTAGTAGATCTAAGGAAAAACAGCCTGAGTAGTATTTACTCCCTACAAGTGGAATACGACGGAATATTGGATCGTTCAAAGCCGTAGACGTAGCTGTAAATGTCGGAGGAGGTGGAACTAAAGACTGGACCTCATCTGAACATTTGTCATGGAAATAGCCATATAGTGATGGGCTTGCAATGTTGAATCTGTGGGAAAAAACCTGCAGAGTGGCGAATAAGCCTTCCATCACAGGACTGTGTAAATGTCCGAGCAGTAAAGGTCTGAACTAGTGGAACTAAAGAATGGAGCTCATCTGAACATTTGCCATGGAAATAGCGATAGAATAGTGATGGGCTTGCAATGTTGAATCTGTGGGAAAGAAGCTGCAGAGTGGAGAATAAGCCTGTCCTCACAGGACTGTGTAAATGTCCGAGCTGTAAAGGTCCGAACTAGTGGAACTAAAGAATGGAGCTCATCTGAACATTTGCCATGGAAATAGCGATAGAGTAGTGATGGGCTTGCAATGTTGAATCTGTGATAAAGAAGCTGCAGAGTGGAGAATAAGCCTTCCCTCGCAGGACTGTGTAAATGTCCGAGCAGTAAAGGTCTGAACTAGTGGAACTAAAGAATGGAGCTCATCTGAACATTTGCCATGGAAATAGCGATAGAATAGTGATGGGCTTGCAATGTTGAATCTGTGGGAAAGAAGCTGCAGAGTGGAGAATAAGCCTTTCCTCACAGGACTGTGTAAATGTCCGAGCCGTAAAGGTCCGAACTAGTGGAACTAAAGAATGGAGCTCATCTGAACATTTGCCATGGAAATAGCGATAGAGTAGTGATGGGCTTGCAATGTTGAGTCTGTGGGAAAGAAGCTGCAGAGTGGAGAATAAGCCTTCCCTCACAGGACTGTGTAAATATCCGAGCTGTAAAGGTCTGAACTGGTGGAACTAAAGAATGGAGCTCATCTGAACATTTGCCCTGGAAATAGCAATAGAGTAGTGATGGGCTTGCAATGTTGAATATGTGGGAAAGAAGCTGCAGAGTGGAGAATAAGCCTTTCCTCACAGGACTGTGTAAATGTCCGAGCTGTAAAGGTCCGAACTAGTGGAACTAAAGAATGGAGCTCATCTGAACATTTGCCATGGAAATAGCGATAGAGTAGTGATGGGCTTGCAATGTTGAATCTGTGGGAAAGAAGCTGCAGAGTGGAGAATAAGCCTTCCCTCACAGGACTGTGTAAATGTCCGAGCTGTAAAGGTCTGAACTGGTGGAATGAAAGAATGGATCTCATCTGAACATTTGCCATGGAAATAGCGATAGAGTAGTGATGGGCTTGCAATGTTGAATCTGTGGGAAAGAAAACTCAGGAGGGAGAATAAGCCTTCCCTCACAGGACTGTGTAAATGTCCGAGCTGTAAAGGTCTGAACTAGTGGAACTAAAGAATGGAGCTCATCTGAACATTTGCCATGGAAATAGCCATAGAGTAGTGATGGGCTTGCAATGTTAAGCCTGTGGGAAAGAAGCTGCAGAGTGGAGAAGAAGCCTTCCCTCACAGGACTGTGTAAATGTCCGAGGTGTAAAGGTCTGAACTAGTGGAACTAAAGAATGGAGCTCATCTGAACATTTGCCCTGGAAAAAGCCATAGAGTAGTGATGGGCTTGCAATGTTGAATCGGTGGGAAAGAAGCTGCAGAGTGGAGAATAAGCCTTCCCTCACAGGACTGTGTAAATGTCCGAGCTGTAAAAGTCTGAACTAGTGGAACTAAAGAATGGAGCTCATCTGAACATTTGCCATGGAAATAGCCATAGAGTAGTGATGGGCTTGCAAATGTTGAATCATGGGGAAAGAAGCTGCAGAGTGGAGAATAAGCCTTCCCTCACAGGAATGTGTAAATGTCCGAGCTGTAAAGGTCTGAACTAGCGAACTAAAGAATGGAGCTCATCTGAACATTTGCCATGGAAATAGCTATAGAGTAGTGATGGGCTTGCAATGTTGAATCTGTGGGGAAAGAAGTTGCAGAGTGGAGAATGTTTTCCCTCGTTGGACTGTGTAAATGTCCGAGGTGTAAAGGTCTGAACTAGCGGAACTAAAGAATGGAGCTCATCTGAACATTTGCCATGGAAATAGGATAGAGCAGTGATGGGCTTGCAATGTTGAATCTGTGGGAAAGAAGCTGCAGAGGAGAATAAGCCTTCCCTCGCAGGACTGTGTAAATGTCTGAGCTGTAAAGGTCTGAACTAGTGGAACCAAAGAATGGAGCTCATCTGAACATTTGCCATGGAAATGAAGATAGAGTAGTGATGGGCTTGCAATGTTGAATCTGTGATAAAGAAGCTGCAGAGTGGAGAATGTTTTCCCCGCAGGACTGTGTAAATGTCCGAGCTCTAAAGGTCTGAACTAGTGGAACTAAAGAATGGAGCTCATCTGAACATTTGCCATGGAAATAGCGATAGAGTAGTGATGGGCTTGCAATGTTGAATCTGTGATAAAGAAGCTGCAGAGTGGAGAATAAGCCTTCCCTCGCAGGACTGTGTAAATGTCCGAGCTGTAAAGGTCTGAACTAGTGGAACTAAAGAATGGAGCTCATCTGAACATTTGTCATGGAGATAGCGATAGAGTAGTGATTGGCTTGCAATGTTAAGCCTGTGGGAAAGAAGCTGCAGAGTGGAGAATAAGCCTTCCCTCACAGGACTGTGTAAATGTCCGAGCTGTAAAGGTCTGAACTGGTGGAATGAAAGAATGGAGCTCATTTGAACATTTGCCATGGAAATAGCGATAGAGTAGTGATGGGCTTGCAATGTTGAATCTGTGGGAAAGAAACTGCAGAGTGGAGAATAAGCCTTCCCTCACAGGACTGTGTAAATGTCCGAGCTGTAAAGGTCTGAACTGGTGGAATGAAAGAATGGATCTCATCTGAACATTTGCCATGGAAAAAGGGATAGAGTAGTGATGGGCTTGCAATGTTGAATCTTTGGGAAAGAAACTGCAGAGTGGAGAATAAGCCTTCCCCTCACAGGACTGTGTAAATGTCCGAGCTGTAAAGGTCTGAACTAGTGGAACTAAAGAATGGAGCTCATCTGAACATTTGCCATGGAAATAGCTATAGAGTAGTGATGGGCTTGCAAATGTTAAGCCTGTGGAAAGAAGCTGCAGAGTGGAGAAGAAGCCTTCCCCTCACAGGACTGTGTAAATGTCCGAGGTGTAAAGGTCTGAACTATGGAACTAAGAATGGAGCTCATCTGAACATTTGCCCTGGAAATAGCCATAGAGTAGTGATGGGCTTGCAATGTTGAATCGGTGGGAAAGAAGCTGCAGAGTGAGAATAAGCCTTCCTCACAGGACTGTGTAAAATGTCCGAGCTGTAAAAAGTCTGAACTAGTGGAACTAAAGAATGGAGCTCATCTGAACATTTGCCATGGAAATAGCCATAGAGTAGTGATGGGCTTGCAAATGTTGAATCTGTGGGAAAGAAGCTGCAGAGTGAGAATAAGCCTTCCCTCACAGGACTGTGTGTAAAATGTCCGAGCCGTGGAAGGACCGAATTAGTAGAACTAAAGAATGGAGCTCATCTGAACATTTGCCATGGAAATAGCGATAGAGTAGTGATGGGCTTGCAATGTTGAATCTGTGGGAAAGAAACTGCAGAGTGGAGAATAAGTTTCCTCACAGGACTGTAAATGTCCGAGCTGGTAAAGGTCTGAACTGGTGGAATGAAAGAATGGATCTCATCTGAACATTTGCCATGGAAATAGCGATAGAGTAGTGATGGGTCTTGCAAAATGTTGAATCTGTGGAAAGAAACTGCAGAGTGGAGAATAAGCCTTCCCTCACAGGACTGTGTAAATGTCCGAGCTGTAAAGGTCTGAACTAGTGGAACTAAAGAATGGAGCTCATCTGAACATTTGCCATGGAAATAGCCATAGAGTAGTGATGGGCTTGCAATGTTAAGCCTGTGGGAAAGAAGCTGCAGAGTGGAGAAGAAGCCTTCCCTCACAGGACTGTGTAAATGTCCGAGCTGTAAAGGTCTGAACTAGTGGAACTAAAGAATGGAGCTCATCTGAACATTTGCCCTGAAACAGCCATAGAGTAGTGATGGGCTTGCAATGTTGAATCGGTGGAAAGAAGCTGCAGAGTGGGAGAATAAGCTCTTCCCTCACAGGACTGTGTAAATGTCCGAGCTGTAAAGTCTGAACTAGTGGAACTAAAAGAATGGAGCTCATCTGAACATTTGCCATGGAAATAGCCATAGAGTAGTGATGGGCTTGCAATGTTGAATCTGTGGGAAAGAAGCTGCAGAGTGGAGAATAAGCTTTCCCTCACAGGACTGTGTAAATGTCCGAGCTGTAAAGGACCGAATTAGTAGAACTAAAGAATGGAGCTCATCTGAACATTTGCCATGGAAAAAAGCTACAGAGTAGTGATGGGTTGCAATGTTGAATCTGTGGGAAAGAAGTTGCAGAGTGGAGAATAAGCCTTCCCCTCACAGGAATGTGTAAATGTCTGAGCTGTAAAGGTCTGAACTAGCGGAACTAAAGAATGGAGCTCATCTGAACATTTGCCATGGAAATAGCCATAGAGTAGTGATGGGCTTGCAATGTTGAATCTGTGGGAAAGAAGCTGCAGAGTGGAGAATAAGCCTTCCCTCACAGGAATGTGTAAATGTCCGAGCTGTAAAGGTCTGAACTAGTGGAACTAAAGAATGGAGCTCATCTGAACATTTGTCATGGAGATAGCGATAGAGTAGTGATTGGCTTGCAATGTTAAGCCTGTGGGAAAGAAGCTGCAGAGTGGAGAATAAGACTTCCATCACAGGACTGTGTAAATGTCCGAGCTGTAAAGGTCTGAACTGGTGGAATGAAAGAATGGAGCTCATTTGAACATTTGCCATGGAAATAGCGATAGAGTAGTGATGGGCTTGCAATGTTGAATCTGTGGGAAAGAAACTGCAGAGTGGAGAATAAGCCTTCCCTCACAGGACTGTGTAAATGTCCGAGCTGTAAAGGTCTGAACTAGTGGAACTAAAGAATGGAGCTCATCTGAACATTTGCCATGGAAATAGCGATAGAGTAGTGATGGGCTTGCAAATGTTGAATATGTGGGAAGAAGCTGCAGAGTGGAGAATAAGCCTTCCTCGCAGGACTGTGTAAATGTCCGAGCTCTAAAGGTCTGAACTAGTGGAACTAAAGAATGGCTTCATCTGAACATTTGCCATGGAAATAGCTATAGAGTAGTGATGAGCTTGCAATGTTGAATCTGTGATAAAGAAGCTGCAGAGGTGGAGAATAAGCTTCCTCGCAGGACTGTGTGTAAATGTCCGAGCTGTAAAGGTCTGGAACTAGTGGAACTAAAGAATGGAGCTCATCTGAACATTTGTCATGGAGATAGCGATAGAGTAGTGATTGGCTTGCAATGTTAAGCCTGTGGGAAAGAAGCTGCAGAGTGGAGAATAAGCCTTCCCTCACAGGACTGTGTAAATGTCCGAGCTGTAAAGGTCTGAACTGGTGGAATGAAAGAATGGAGCTCATTTTGAACATTTGCCAAGTGGAAATAGCGATAGAGTAGTGATGGGGCTTGCAATGTTGAATCTGTTGAAACTGCAGAGTGGAGAATAAGCCTTCCTCACAGGACTGTGTAAATGTCCGAGCTGTAAAGGTCTGAACTAGTGGAACTAAAGAATGGAGCTCATCTGAACATTTGCCATGGAAATAGCCATAGAGTAAATGATGGGCTTGCAATGTTAAGCCTGTGGGAAAGAAGCTGCAGAGTGGAGAATAAGTTTTCCCCTTTGGACTGTGTAAATGTCTGAGGTAAAAGGTATGAACTAGTGGAACTAAAGAATGGAGCTCATCTGAACATTTGCCCTGGAAATAGCCATAGAGTAGTGATGGGCTTGCAATGTTGAATCGGTGGGAAAAAGCCAGAGTGGAGAATAAGCCTTCCTCACAGGACTGTGTAAATATCCGAGCTGTAAAAAGTCTGAACTAGTGGAACTAAAGAATGGAGCTCATCTGAACATTTGCCATGGAAATAGCCATAGAGAAGTGATGGGCTTGCAATGTTGAATCTGTGGGAAAGAAGCTGCAGAGTGGAGAATAAGCTTTCTCACAGGACTGTAAATGTCCGAGCTGTAAAGGACTGAATTAGTAGAACTAAAGAATGGAGCTCATCTGAACATTTGCCATGGAAATAGCCATAGAGTAGTGATGGGGTTTGCAATGTTGAATCTGTGGGAAAGAAGCTGCAGAGGGAGAATAAGCCTTCCTCACAGGACTGTGTAAATGTCCGAGCTGTAAAGGTCTGAACTAGTGAACAAAAGAATGAGCTCATCTGAAAATTCTGCCATGGAAATAGCCATAGAGTAAATGATGGGCTTGCAATGTTAAGCCTGTGGGAAAGAAGCTGCAGAGAGGGGAGAATAAGCCTTCCCTCGCAGGACTGTGTAAAATATCTGAGCTGTAAAGGTCTGAACTGGTGGAACTAAAGAATGGAGCTCATCTGAACATTTGCCCTGGAAACAGCTTACACAGAGTAGTGATGGGCTTGCAATGTTGAATCGGTGGAAAGAAGCTGCAGAGTGGGAGAATAAGCCTTCCTCACAGGACTGTGTAAATGTCTGAGCTGTAAAAGTCTGGAACTAGTGGAACTAAAGAATGGAGCTCATCTGAACATTTGCCATGGAAACAGCCAGAGTAGTGATGGGGCTTGCAATGTTGAATCTGTGGGAAAGAAGCTGCAGAGGGGAGAATAAGCCTTCCTCACAGGACTGTAAATGTCCGAGCTGTAAAAGGACCGAATTAGTAGAACTAAAGAATGGAGCTCATCTGAACATTGCCAAGGAAATACAGAGTAGTGATGGGCTTGCAATGTTGAATCTGTGGGAAAGAAGCTGCAGAGTGAGAATAAGCCTTCCTCACAGGACTGTGTAAATGTCCGAGCTGTAAAGGACCTGAAACTAAAGAATGGAGCCTATCTGAACATTTGCCAAAGAAATGGAGCCTATCTTGAATGTTGATTTGCCAGAGAGTGGAGAATAAGCCTTCCCTCACAGGACTGTGTAAAATGTCCGAGCTGTAAAGGTCTGAACTAGTGGAATAAAGAATGTTGAATGACGGCTATGGAAATAGCGAGAGAAGCTGCAATGTTGAATCTGTGTGGAGAGAATGCCTTCCCCAGACTGTGTAAATGTCCGAGCTGTGGGGGTGTCTGAACTAGTGAACTAAAGAATGGAGCTCATCTGAACATTTGCCATGGAAACAGCCAGCAGAGCAGGATGAAATGTTGAATCCAGACAAAGAAGCTGCAGAGGGAGAAGAAGCCTCCCCTCGCAGGACTGTGTAAATGTCCGAGGTTCGAACTAGTGGAACTAAAGAATGAGATTCGGAACATTTGTCATGGAGAGATAGCGGGTAGTGATTGCAAAATGTTAAATCTGTGGGAAAGAAGCTGCAGAGTGAGAATAAGCTTTCCTCACAGGACTGTAAATGTCCGAGCCTAAAGGTCTGAACTAGTGGAACTAAAGAATGGAGCCTATTTGAACATTTGCCATGGAAATAAAGGGTAGTGATGAGCTTGCAATGTTGAATCTGTGGGAAAGAAACTGCAGAGAGAGAATAAGCCTTCTCACAGGACTTCGTGTAAATGTCTGAGCTGTAAAGGTCTGGAACTAGTGGAACTAAAGAATGGAGCTATCTGAACATTTGCTGGAAATAGCGGAGATAGCTTGCAATGTTAAGCCTTGGGAAAGAAGCTAGAGTAGAATAAGATTGGTCCGATGTGTAAAGGTCTGAACTAGCGGAACTAAAGAATGAGCCCATCTGAACATTTGCTGCGGAAATAGCCATAGAGTAGTGATTGGCTTGGTAATGTTGAAGCCTGAGGAAAGAAGAAGAGAATAAGCTTTCCCTCACAGGACTGTAAATGTCTGAGCTAAAGGTCTCTGAACTGGTGGAACATTTGCCAAAAAGAATGGAGCTATTTGAACAAAGAAGCTGCAGAGTGAGAATAAGCCTTCCCTCATAGGACTGTGTAAATATCCGAGAATGAAAGGGATCTCAATCAGGGAAATAGCTAAAGTGGTAGTGAGCCAATGCAAATAGCCTTCCCTCACAGGACTGAATCTGGAAATGTTGAAAGAAACTGCAGAGTGGAGAATAAGCCCCTCACAGGGACTGTGTAAATGTCTGAGCTGTAAAGGTCTGAACTAGTGGAACTAAAGAATGGAGCTCATCTGAACATTTGCCTGGAAATAGCTATAGAGTAATGATGGGCTTGCAATGTTGAATTGGGAAAGAAGCTGCAGAGTGGAGAATAAGCCTTCCTCACAGGACTGTGTAAATGTCCGAGCTGTAAAGGTCTGAACTAGTGGAACTAAAGAATGAGCTCATCTGAACATTTGCCATGGAAATAGCCATAGAGTAGTGATGGGCTTGCAATGTTGAATCTGTGGGAAAGAAGCTGCAGAGTGGAGAATAAGCCTTCCCTCACAGGACTGTGTAAATGTCCGAGCTCTAAATGTCTGAACTAGTGGAACTAAAGAATGGAGCTCATCTGAACATTTGCATTGCCATGGAAATAGCCATAGAGTAGTGAGGGCTTGCAAATGTTGAGTCTGTGGGAAAGAAGCTGCAGAGTGGAGAATAAGCCTTCCTCATCACAGGACTGTGTAAATGTCTGAGCTGCAGAGTAAAGGTTCCCTGAACTAGTGAACTAAAGAATGGAGCTCATCTGAACATTTGCCCTGGAAAATAGCCATAGAGTAGTGATGGGCTTGCAATGTTGAATCTGTGGGAAAAGAAGCTGCAGAGGAGAATAAGCCTTCCTCACAGGACTGTGTAAATGTCTGAGCTGTAAAGGTCTGAACTAGTGGAACTAAAGAATGGAGCTCATCTGAACATTTGCCATGGAAATAGCGGATAGAAGAAAGTGATGGGCTTGCAATGTTGAATCTGTGGGAAAGAAGCTGCAGAGTGGAGAATAAGCCTTCCCTCACAGGACTGTGTAAATGTCTGAGCTGTAAAGGTCTGAACTGGTGGAATGAAAGAAATGAGCTCATCTGAACATTTGCCATGGAAATAGCGATAGAGTAGTGATGGCTTGCAATGTTGAATCTGTGGGAAAGAAACTGCAGAGGGAGAATAAGCCTTCCCTCACAGGACTGTGTTAATGTCCGAGCTGTAAAGGTCTGAACTAGTGGAACTAAAGAATGGATCTCATCTGAACATTTGCCATGGAAATAGCTATAGAGATGGGGCTAATGTGAGAAACTGCAGAGTGGAGAAGAAGCCCCTCACAGGACTGTGTAAATGTCTGAGCTGTAAGGTCCGAACTAGTGGAACTAAAGAATGGAGCTCATCTGAACATTTGCCCTGAAATAGCCATATAGAGAGGATGGGGCTTGCAATGTTGAATGGTGGGAAAGAAGCTGCAGAGTGGAGAATGCCTTCCCTCACAGGACTGTGTAAATGTCCGAGCTGTAAAGTCTGAACTAGTGGAACTAAAGAATGGAGCTCATCTGAACATTTGCCATGAAATAGCCATAGAGTAGTGATGGGCTTGGCAATGTTGAATCTGTGGGAAAGAAGCTGCAGAGTGGAGAATAAGCCTTCCCTCACAGGACTGTGTAAAATGTCCGAGCTGTAAAGGACTGAATTAGTGGAACTAAAGAATGGAGCTCATCTGAACATTTGCCTGGAAATAGCCATAGAGTAGTGATGGGCTTGCAATGTGAATCTGTGGGAAAGAAGCTGCAGAGTGGAGAATGTTTCCCATCACAGGACTGTGTAAAATGTCCGAGCTGTAAATGTCTGAACTAGTGAACTAAAAGAATGGAGCTCATCTAGACATTTGCCATGGAAATAGCGATAGAGTAGTGATGGAGCTTGCAATGTTGAATCTGTGGGAAAAGAAGCTGCAGAGGGAGAATAAGCCTTCCCTCACAGGACTGTGTAAATGTCCGAGCTGTAAAGGTCTGAACTGTGGAATAGAAAGAATGGATCTCATCTTGAACATTTGCCATGAGATAGGTAGAGTAGTGATGGGCTGAACTTAGTGTGAAAGAACTGCAAGAGTGGAGAATAAGCCTTCCCTCACAGGACTGTGTAAATGTCCAATGTAAAGGTCTGAACTGGTGGAACTAAAGAATGGAGCTCATCTGACATTGCCATGAAATAGCCATAGAGAAAGTGATGGGCTTGAAATGAATCCTGTGAAGAAACTGCAGAAAGTGGAGAAGCCTTCCCTCCACAGGACTGTGTAAATGTCCGAGCCTGAAAAGAAACTAGTGATGGGCTTGCAAATGTTGAATCAGTGGGAAAGAAGCTGCAGAGTGGAGAATAAGCCTTCCCCTCACAGGACTGTGTAAATGTCCGAGCTGTAAAGGTCTGAACTGGTGGAACTAAAGAATGGAGCTCATCTGAACATTTGCCAGGAAATAGCCATAGAGTAGTGATGGGCTTGCAATGTTGAATCTGTGGGAAAGAAAGAGTGAGAATAGTTCCCTCAGGACTGTGTAAATGTCTGAGCTGTAAAGGTCTCTAAAGAATGACTCATCTGAAATGTCATGGAAATAGCCATAGAGTAATGGGCTTGCAAATGTTGAATCTGAAAAGAAGCTGCAGTGGAAATAAAGGAATGTAGCTGTCCGAGCTGGGTAAAGGTCTGAACTAACGGAACTAAAGAATGGAGCTCATGGAACATTTTGCCATGGAAATAGCCATAGAGTAGTGATGGGCTTGCAAATGTTGAATCTGTGGGAAAGAAGCTGCAGAGTGGGAGAATAAGCCTTCCCCTCACAGGACTGTGTAAAATGTCCGAGCTGTAAAGGTCTGAACTAGTGGAACTAAAGAATGGAGCTCATCTGAACATTTGTCATGGAAGCCAGCGATAGAGTGATGGGAATCTTGGGAAAATGTTGAAGCTGTGGGAGAAAATGCTGCAGAGGAGAATAAGACTTCCATCTCACAGGACTGTGTAAATGTCCGAGCTGTAAAGGTCTGAACTAGTGGAACTAAAGAATGGAGCTCATCTGAACATTTGCCATGGAAATAGCCATAGAGTAGTGATGGGGTTTGCAATGTTGAATCTATGGGAAAGAAGCTGCAGAGTGGAGAATAAGCCTTCCCTCACAGGACTGTATGAAATGTCCGAGCTGTAAAGGACTGAACTAGTGGAACTAAAGAATGGAGCTCATCTGAACATTTGCCATGGAAATAGCCATAGAGTAGTGATGGGCTTGCAATGTTGAATCTGTGGGAAAGAAGCTGCAGAGTGGAGAATAAGCCTTCCTCACAGGACTGTGTAAATGTCCGAGCTCTAAAGGTCTGAACTAGTGGAACTAAAGAATGGAGCTCATCTGAACATTTGCCATGGAAATAGCCATAGAGTAGTGATGGGCTTGCAATGTTGAATCTGAACTGGGAAAGAATGGAGCCTATCTGAACAGAGTGAGAATAAGGGAAAGAACCTTCCTCACAGGACTGTGTAAATGTCTGAGCTGTAAAGGTCTGAACTAGTGGAACTAAAGAATGGAGCTCATCTGAACATTTGCCATGGAGATAGCCATAGAGTAGTGATTGGCTTGAATGTTAAGCCTGTGGGAAAGAAGCTGCAGAGTGGGAGAATAAGCCTTCCCTCACAGGACTGTAAATGTCCGAGCTGTAAAGGTCTGAACTAGTGGAATAAAAGAATGGAGCCCTGAACATTTGCCCTGGAAATAGCGATAGAGTAGTGGGATGGGTTTGCAAATGTTGAATCGGTGGAAAGAAGCTGCAGAGTGGAGAATAAGCCTTCCTCACAGGACTGTGTAAATGTCCGAGCTGTAAAAGTCTGAACTAGTGGAACTAAAGAATGGAGCCATCTGAACATTTGCCATGGAAATAGCCATAGAGTAGTGATTGGCTTGCAAATGTTAAATCTGAACTGGGAAAAAGAAGCTGCAGAGTGGAGAATAAGCCTTCCCTCACAGGACTGTGTAAATGTCCGAGCTGTAAAGGTCTGAACTGGTGGAACTAAAGAATGGAGCTCATCTGAACATTTGCCATGGAAATAGCGATAGAGTAGTGATGGGCTTGCAATGTTGAATCTGTGGGAAAGAAGCTGCAGAGTGGAGAATAAGCCTTCCCTCACAGGGACTGTGTAAATGTCCGAGCTGTAAAGGTCTGAACTAGTGGAACTAAAGAATGGAGCTCATCTGAACATTTTGCCATGGAAATAGAATGGGAATCTTGGGAAAGAAACAATGTTGAATCTGTGGGAAAGAAGCTGCAGAGTGGAGAATAAGCCATCCCTCACAGGACTGTAATGATGTAAATGTCCGAGCTGTAAAGAATAAGTGAACTAGTGGAACTAAAGAATGGAGCTCATCTGAACATTTGCCATGGAAACAGCCATAGAGGTGATGGGCAAATGTTGAATCTGTGATAAAGAAGCTGCAGAGTGGAGAATAAGCCTTCCCTCACAGGACTGTGTAAATGTCCGAGCTCTAAAGGTCTGAACTAGTGGAACTAAAGAATGGAGCCTCATCTGAACATTTGCCATGGAAATAGCCATAAGTAGTGATGGGCTTGCAATGTTGAATCTGTGATAAAGAAGCTGCAGAGGGAGAAATAAGCCTTCCCTCACAGGACTGTGTAAATGTCCGAGCTGTAAAGGTCTGAACTAGTGAACTAAAGAATGGAGCTCATCTGAACATTTGCCATGGAAATAAAGGGAGAAGGATGGGCTTTGTGTTGAATCTGTGGGAAAGAAGCTGCAGAGTGAGAATAAGCCTTCCCTCACAGGACTGTGTAAATGTCCGAGCTAAAGGTCTGAACTAAAATGAAAGAATGGAGCCTCTGAACATTTGCCATGGAAATAAGCTAAGAGAATGATGGGCTCATCTGAAAGAAACTGCAGAGTGGAAATAAGCTACCCTCACAGGACTGTGTAAATGATGGTCTGAACTGGTGGAATAAAGAATGGAGCTCATCTGAATTTGCCATGGAAAAGCAGTAGAAGATGGGCTTGCAATGTTGAATCTGGAGAATAAGCCTTCCCTCACAGGACTGTGTAAATGTCCGAGCTGTAAAGGTCTGAACTAGTGGAACTAAAGAATGGGCTCATCTGAACATTTGCCATGGAAATAGCCATAGAGTAGTGATGGGCTTGCAATGTTGAATCTGTGGGAAAGAAGCTGCAGAGTGGAGAATAAGCCTTCCCTCACAGGACTGTGTAAATGTCCGAGCAAAGGTCTGAACTATGGAACTAAAGAATGGAGCTCATCTGAACATTTGCCATGGAAATAGCCATAGAGTAGTGATGGGCTTGCAATGTTGAATCTGTGATAAAGAAGAATAAGCCTTCCCTCACAGGACAAATGTCCGAGCTGGAGAATTATAGAACTTAAAGAATGGAGCTCATCCATTTGCCATGGAAATAGCCATAGAGTAGTGATGGGCTTGCAATGTTGAATCTGTGGAAAGAAGCTGCAAATGTCCCTCGAGGACTGTAAATGTCCGTCTGAACTAGTGGAACTAAAGAATGGAGCTCATCTGAACATTTGCCATGGAAATAGCGATAGAGTAATGATGGGCTTGCAAATGTTGAATCTGTGGGAAAGAAACTGCAGAGTGGAATAAGCCTTCCCCTCACAGGACTGTGTAAATGTCCGAGCTGTAAAAGTCTGAACTAGTGGAACTAAAGAATGGAGCTCATCTGAACATTTGCCATGGAAATAGCCATAGAGTAGTGATGGGCTTGCAATGTTGAATCTGTGGGAAAGAAGCTGCAGAGTGGAGAATAAGCCTTCCTCACAGGACTGTGTAAATGTCCGAGCTGTAAAAGTCTGAACTAGTGGAACTAAAGAATGGAGCTCATCTGAACATTTAAGCCATGGAAATAGCTATAGAGTGATGATGGCTTGCAATGTTAAGCCTGTGGGAAAGAAGCTGCAGTGGAGAATAAGCCTTCCTCTCACAGGACTGTGTAAATGTCCGAGCTGTAAAGGTCTGAACTGGTGGAATGAAAGAATGGAGCTCATCTGAACATTTGCCATGGAAATAGCCATAGAGTAGTGATGGGCTTGCAATGTTGAATCTGTGATAAAGAAGCTGCAGAGTGGAGAATAAGCCTTCCCTCACAGGACTGTGTAAATGTCCGAGCCTAAAGGTCTGAACTAGTGGAACTAAAAGAATGGAGCTCATCTGAACATTTGCCATGGAAATAGCCATAGAGTAGTGATGGGCTTGCAATGTTGAATCTGTGGGAAAGAAGCTGCAGAGTGGAGAATAAGCCTTCCCTCACAGGACTGTGTAAATGTCCGAGCTGTAAAGGTCCGAACTAGTGAACTAAAGAATGGAGCTCATCTGAACATTTGCCATGGAAATAAATATAGTAGTGATGATGGCTTGCAATGTTGAATCTGTGGGGAAAGAAGCTGCAGAGTGGAGAATAAGCCTTCCCTCACAGGACTGTGTAAATGTCCGAGCTGTAAAGGTCTGAACTGGAATGGAATCTGAACATTTGCCAAAGAATGGAGCTTGAATTTGAATCATTGCCAGAGTGGAAATAAGCCTTCCCCTCACAGGACTGAGTAGTGATGTAAAGGTCTGAACTGCTAAAGAATGTTGAACATTTGCCATGGAATAGCGATAGAGAAGTGATAAAGAAAAGCTGCAGAGTGGAGAATAAGCCTTCCCTCACAGGACTGTGTAAATGTCCGAGCTGTAAAGGACCGAACTAGTGGAACTAAAGAATGGAGCTCATCTGAACATTTGCCATGGAAATAGCCATAGAGTAGTGATGGGCTTGCAATGTTGAATCTGTGGGAAAGAAGCTGCAGAGTGAGAATAAGCCTTCCCTCACAGGACTGTGTAAATGTCCGAGCTGTAAGGTCTGAACTGGTGGAACTAAAGAATGGAGCTCATCTGAACATTTGCCATGGAAATAGCCATAGAGTAGTGATGGGCTTGCAATGTTGAATTGCAATGGGAAAGAAGAAGCAGAGTGGAGAATAAGCCTTCCCTCACAGGACTGTGTAAATGTCCGAGCTGTAAAAGTCTGAACTAGTGGAACTAAAGAATGGAGCTCATCTGAACATTTGCCATGGAAATAGCCATAGAGTAGTGATGGGCTTGGCTGTGGAAAAAAGCTGCAGTTAAATCTTCCCTGGGAAAATGTCGGGCTGTAAAGCTGCAATGAAGAATAAGCTCATTCCCATCACAGGACTGTGTTGAAATGTCCGAGCTCTAAAAAGTCTGAACTAGTGGAACTAAAGAATGGAGCTCATCTGAACATTTGCCATGGAAATAGCCATAGAGTAGTGATGGGCTTGCAATGTTGAATCTGTGGGAAAGAAGCTGCAGAGTGGAGAATAAGCCTTCCCTCACAGGACTGTGTAAATGTCCGAGCTGTAAAGGACCGAATTAGTGGAACTAAAGAATGGAGCTCATCTGAACATTTGCCATGGAAATAGCCATAGAGTAGTGATGGGCTTGCAATGTTGAATCTGTGGGAAAGAAGCTGCAGAGTGGAGAATAAGCCTTCCCTCACAGGACTGTGTAAATGTCAAAGCTTCTAAATGTCCGAACTAGTGGAACTAAAGAATGGAGCTCATCTGAACATTTGCCATGGAAATAGCCATAGAGTAGTGATGAGCTTGCAATGTTGAATCTGTGGGAAAAGAAGCTGCAGAGGGAGAATAAGCCTTCCCTCACAGGGACTGTGTAAATGTCCGAGCTGTAAAGGTCCGAACTAGTGGAACTAAAGAATGGAGCTCATCTGAACATTTGCCATGGAAATAGCGATAGAGAATGATCTGGCTTGGAGAATAAGCCTTCCCTCAAATGTTGAATGTCCAGAAGGCTGTAAAGGTCTGGGAAAGAAGCTCATCTGCATTTGCCATGAAATAGCCATGGAGAATAAGTGGGAAAAGAAGCTGCAGAGTTCCTTCCCCTCACAGGACTGTGTAAATGTCCGAGCTGTAAAGTCTGAACTGGTGGAATGAAAGAATGGAGCTCATTTGAACATTTGCCATGGAAATAGCCATAGAGTAGTGATGGGCTTGCAATGTTGAATCTGTGGGAAAGAAGCTGCAGAGTGGAGAATAAGCCTTCCTCACAGGACTGTGTAAATGTCCGAGCTGTAAAAGTCTGAACTAGTGGAACTAAAGAATGGAGCTCATCTGAACATTTGCCATGGAAATAGCCATAGAGTAGTGATGGGCTTGCAATGTTGAATCTGTGGGAAAGAAGCTGCAGAGTGGAGAATAAGCCTTCCCTCACAGGACTGTGTAAATGTCCGAGCTGTAAAAGTCTGAACTAGTGGAACTAAAGAATGGAGCTCATCTGAACATTTGCCATGGAAATAGCCATAGAGTAGTGATGGGGCTTGCAATGTTGAATCTGTGGGAAAGAAGCTGCAGAGGGAGAATAAGCCTTCCCTCAGGACTGTGTAAATGTCTCCGCTGTAAGGACCGAATTAGTGGAACTAAAGAATGGAGCTCATCTGAACATTTGCCATGGAAATAGCCATAGAGTAGTGATGGGCTTGCAATGTTGAATCTGTGGGAAAGAAGCTGCAGAGTGGAGAATAAGCCTTCCCTCGCAGGACTGTGTAAATGTCCGAGCTGTAAATGTCTGAACTAGTGAACTTTGCCAAAGAATGGAGCTCATCTGAACATTTGCCATGGAAATAGCGATAGAGTAGTGATGAGCTTGCAATGTTGAATCTGTGATAAAGAAGCTGCAGAGTGGAGAATAAGCCTTCCCTCGCAGGACTGTGTAAATGTCCGAGCTGTAAAGGTCTGAACTAGTGGAACTAAAGAATGGAGCTCATCTGAACATTTGCCATGGAAATAGCGATAGAGTAGTGATTGGCTTGCAATGTTAAGCCTGTGGGAAAGAAGCTGCAGAGTGGAGAATAAGCCTTCCCTCACAGGACTGTGTAAATGTCCGAGCTGTAAAGGTCTGAACTGGTGGAATGAAAGAATGGAGCTCATCTGAACATTTGCCATGGAAATAGCGATAGAGTAGTGATGGGCTTGCAATGTTGAATCTGTGGGAAAGAAGCTGCAGAGTGGAGAATAAGCCTTCCCTCACAGGACTGTGTAAATGTCCGAGCTCTAAAGGTCTGAACTAGTGGAACTAAAGAATGGAGCATTTGCCATCCATGAACATTTTGCCATGGAATGAGTAGTGATTGGCTTGCAATGTTAAGCCTGTGGGAAAGAAGCTGCAGAGTGGAGAATAAGCCTTCCCTCACAGGACTGTGTAAATGTCCGAGCTGTAAAGGTCTGAACCTGGGGAACTGAAAGAATGTCATCTGAACATTTTGCCATGGAAATAGCCAAAGAGTGATGGGCTTGCAATGTTGAATCTGTGAGAATGCAAGTGGAGAATAAGCCTTCCCTCACAGGACTGTGTAAATGTCCGAGCTCTAAAATGGTCTGAACTAGTGGAACTAAAGAATGGAGCTCATCTGAACATTTGCCATGGAAATAGCCATAGAGTAGTGATGGGCTTGCAATGTTGAGCCTGTGGGGAAGAAGCTGCAGAGTGGAGAATAAGCCTTCCCTCACAGGACTGTGTAAATGTCCGAGCTGTAAAAGGTCTGAACTGGTGGAACTAAAGAATGGAGCTCATCTGAACATTTGCCATGGAAATAGCCATAGAGTAGTGATGGGCTTGCAATGTTGAATCTGTGATAAAGAAGCTGCAGAGTGGAGAATAAGCCTTCCCCTCACAGGACTGTGTAAATGTCCGAGCTGTAAAGGTCTGAACTAGTGGAACTAAAGAATGGAGCTCATCTGAACATTTGCCATGGAGATAGCCATAGAGTAGTGATGGGCTTGCAATGTTGAATCTGTGGGAAAGAAGCTGCAGAGTGGAGAATAAGCCTTCCCTCACAGGACTGTGTAAATGTCCGAGCTCTAAAGGTCTGAACTGGTGGAACTAAAGAATGAGCTCATCTGAACATTTTACCATGGAAATAAAGGAGAGTAGTGATGGGCTTGCAATGTTGAATCTGTGGGAAAGAAACTGCAGAGTGGAGAATAAGCCTTCCCTCACAGGACTGTGTAAATGTCCGAGCTGTAAAGGTCTGAACTAGTGAACTAAAGAATGGAGCTCATCTGAACATTTGCCATGGAAATAGCCATAGAGTAGTGATGAGCTTGCAATGTTGAATCCTGTGGGATAAGAAGCTGCAGAGGGAGAATAAGCCTTCCCTCGTAGGACTGTGTAAATGTCCGAGCTGTAAAAGGTCTGAACTGGTGGAACTAAAGAATGGAGCTCATCTGAACATTTGCCATGGAAATAGCGATAGAGTAGTGATGGGCTTGCAATGTTGAATCTGTGGGAAAAGAAGCTGCAGAGTGGAGAATAAGCCTTCCCTCACAGGACTGTGTAAATGTCCGAGCTGTAAAAGGTCTGAACTAGTGGAACTAAAGAATGGAGCTCATCTGAACATTTGCCATGGAAATAGCGATAGGTAGTGATTGGCTTGCAATGTTAAGCCTGTGATAAAGAAGCTGCAGAGTGGAGAATAAGCCCCTCACAGGACTGTGTAAAATGTCCGAGCTGTGAGGTCTGAACTAGTGGAACTAAAGAATGGAGCTCATCTGAACATTTGTCATGGAAATAGCGATAGAGTAGTGATTGGCTTGCAATGTTAAATCTGTGGGAAAAAGAAGCTGCAGAGTGGAGAATAAGCCTTCCCTCACAGGACTGTGTAAATGTCCGAGCTGTGGAATGAAAGGTCTGAACTAGTGGAACTAAAGAATGGAGCTCATCTGAACATTTGCCATGGAAATAGCCATAGAGTAGTGATGGGCTTGGACAATGTTGAATCTGTGGGAAAGAAGCTGCAGAGTGGAGAATAAGCCTTCCCTCAGGGACAAATGGACTGTGTAACTAAGAATGTCCGAAATAGCTCTAAAGGTCTGAACTAGTGGAAATAAAGTGGACTAAAGAAATGGAGCTCTATCTAGACTGTGTAAATGTCAGGCTCTAAATGTCATTTCTGCCATTTGCCATGAAATAGCCATAGAGTAGTGATGAGCTTGCAATGTTGAATCTGTGATAAAGAAGCTGCAGAGTGGAGAATAAGCCTTCCCTCACAGGACTGTGTAAATGTCCGAGCTCTAAAGGTCTGAACTAGTGGAACTAAAGAATGGAGCTCATCTGAACATTTGCCATGGAAATAGCCATAGAGTAGTGATGAGCTTGCAATGTTGAATCTGTGATAAAGAAGCTGCAGAGTGGAGAATAAGCCTTCCCTCGCAGGACTGTGTAAATGTCCGAGCTCTAAAGGTCTGAACTAGTGGAACTAAAGAATGGAGCTCATCTGAACATTTGCCATGGAAATAGCCATAGAGTAGTGATGAGCTTGCAATGTTGAATCTGTGATAAAGAAGCTGCAGAGTGAGAATAAGCCTTCCCTCATAGGACTGTGTAAATGTCCGAGCTCTAAAGGTCTGAACTAGTGGAACTAAAGAATGAGCTCATCTGAACATTTGCCATGGAAAAAGAAGCTGCCATAGAGGACTGTGTGATGAGCTTGCAACTGGTGGAATGAATCTCTTGCCATGGAAAGAAGCTGCAGAGTGAGAATAAGCCTTCCCTCATGGACTGTGTAAAACTGTCCGAGCTGTAAAGGTCTGAACTAAAGTGGAACTAAAGAATGGAGCTCATCTGAACATTTGTCATGGAGATAAAGGATGGAGCTCATCTGTGATTAGCTTGCAATGTTAAGCCAATGTTGAAAAGAAGCTGCAGAGTGGAGAATAAGCCTTCCCTCACAGGACTGTGGTCCGAGCTCTAAAGGTCTGAACTGTGGAATGAATCTCATTTGAACATTGCCATGGAAATAGCGATAGAGTAGTGATGGGCTTGCAATGTTGAATCTGTGGGAAAGAAACTGCAGAGTGGAGAATAAGCCTTCCCTCACAGGACTGTGTAAATGTCCGAGCTGTAAAGGTCTGAACTAGTGGAACTAAAGAATGGAGCTCATCTGAACATTTGCCATGGAAATAGCCATAGAGTAATGATGGGCTTGCAATGTTAAGCCTGTGGGAAAGAAGCTGCAGAGTGGAGAATAAGCCCCTCCCTCAGGACTGTGTAAATGTCCGAGGTGTAAAGGTCTGAACTAGCGGAACTAAAGAATGGAGCTCATCTGAACATTTGCCATGGCCATAGAGTAGTGATGGGCTTGCAATGTTGAATCTGTGATAAAGAAGCTGCAGAGTGAGAATAAGCCTTCCTCGCAGGACTGTGTAAATGTCACAAAGGTCTGAACTAGTGGAACTAAAGAATGGAGCTCATCTGAACATTTGCCATGGAAATAGCCATAGAGTAGTGATGAGCTTGCAATGTTGAATCTGTGATAAAGAAGCTGCAGAGTGGAGAATAAGCCTTCCCTCATGGGACTGTGATAAAATGTCTGAGCTCACAAAAGGTCTGAACTAGTGGAACTAAAGAATGGAGCTCATCTGTACATTTGTCATGGAAACGCCATAGATAGTGATAGAGCTTGGCTTGGTTAATCCTGTGGGAAAAGAAGCTGCAGAGTGGAGAATAAGCCTTCCCTCACAGGACTGTGTAAATGTCCGAGCTCTAAAGGTCGGAACTGGTGGAACGGAAGAATGGAGCTCATCTGGACATTTGCTTTGGAAATAGCGATAGAGCAGTGATGAGCTTGCAATGTTGAATCTGTGATAAAGAAGCTGCAGAGTGGAGAATAAGCCTTCCCTCGCGGACTGTGTAAATGTCCGAGCTGTAAAGGTCTGAACTAGTGGAACTAAAGAATGGAGCTCATCTGTGCATTTGTCATGGAGATGGCGATATAGTGATTGGCATGCAATGCCAGCCTGTGGGGAAAGAAGCTGCAGAGTGGAGAATAGCCTTCCCACAGGACTGTGTAAATGTCCGAGCTGTAAAGGTCTGAACTGGTGGAATGAAGAATGGAGCTCATTTGAACATTTGCCATGGAAATAGCGATAGAAAAAGTGATGGGCTTGCAATGTTGAATCTGTGGGAAAGAACTGCAGAGTGGAGAATAAGCCTTCCCTCACAGGACTGTGTAAATGTCCGAGCTGTAAAGGTCTGGAACTAAGAATGGAGCTCATCTGAACATTTGCCATGGAAATAGCCATAGAGTAATGATGGGCTTGCAATGTTAAGCCTGTGGGAAAGAAGCTGCAGAGTGGAGAATAAGCCTTCCCTCACAGGACTGTGTAAATGTCCGAGGTGTAAAGGTCTGAACTAGCGGAACTAAAGAATGGAGCTCATCTGAACATTTGCCATGGAAATAGCCATAGAGTAGTGATGGGCTTGCAATGTTGAATCTGTGATAAAGAAGCTGCAGAGTGGAGAATAAGCCTTCCCTCGCAGGACTGTGTAAATGTCCGAGCTGTAAAGGTCTGAACTAGTGGAACTAAAGAATGGAGCTCATCTGAACATTTGCCATGGAAATAGCGATAGAGTAGTGATGGGCTTGCAATGTTGAATCTGTGATAAAGAAGCTGCAGAGTGGAGAATAAGCCTTCCCTCACAGGACTGTGTAAATGTCCGAGCTCTAAAGGTCTGAACTAGTGGAACTAAAGAATGGAGCTCATCTGAACATTTGCCATGGAAATAGCCATAGAGTAGTGATGGGCTTGCAATGTTGAATCTGTGATAAAGAAGCTGCAGAGTGGAGAATAAGCCTTCCCTCGCAGGACTGTGTAAATGTCCGAGCTCTAAAGCTCTGAACTAGTGGAACTAAAGAATGGAGCTCATCTGAACATTTGCCATGGAGATAGCCATAGAGTAATGATGGGCTTGCAATGTTAAGCCTGTGGGAAAGAAGCTGCAGAGTGGAGAATAAGCCTTCCCTCACAGGACTGTGTAAATGTCCGAGGTGTAAAGGTCTGAACTAGTGGAACTAAAGAATGGAGCTCATCTGAACATTTGCCATGGAAATAGCCATAGAATAGTGATGGGCTTGCAATGTTGAATCTGTGGGAAAGAAGCTGCAGAGTGGAGAATAAGCTTTCCCTCACAGGACTGTGTAAATGTCCGAGCTGTATAGGACCGAACTGGCAGAACTAAAGAATAGAGGTCATGTGAACATCTGCCATGGAAATAGCGTTAGTGTAGTAAAGTATTTCCTGGATCGACAGAATATCCCAACCTTTTTTCGATCATCTTTAGCAATTGTTTCTATGTAAATTATCTCAACTGCGATCTAATGAAATCTTTAGACCCAATAGACATTGGCAATCTGACCCTTTTCTTTCAATATGTTCATAGCAATTATTCTGATAAAGTTTCCTCTAAGAAACTTCAGAATACATTTGCTTGTACACTGTCGTTTTAGGGTTATCCTCTCTCAGTTGCGTCTCTGTCATCGGTAGAGTTCGACTCAGTTATATCTCTACCCCCCGGATAGAGAGGGACATGGGAAAGGAAAATAGAGAGGTACCTGGTCCCGTGGAACAGCTGCCCGCGGCTGTACCTGACTCACTGCGATATATATATATATATATATATATATATATATATATATATATATATATATATATATATATATATATATATATATATAAGCCAGCGAATGACAGTTGCGGCCTCTGGGGCTGGGTTTTCGCATTCGGGTTTCCCACAATAAACCTCACCTTGTGTCATATCATGTCTCAGTGGGGAGATGGGGTAAATTCTACTTTCTTCCATGATACCTAGACTTTATGAATTTAAGCACAATACTAAATTGGCGGAAAGTTCACATCGTTTTACAGTTAAAATGGCTACATTCTAACCATTAAGTCTATGTTAACAGCTTCTTTTCTCGCAATTTCTCGTTCGTGAACGCTTTTTCGGCTTGATTTTTAGTTAAATGTGATTTTCCAAAATTTAAATGCAATCTCACTCGTTAGTTTCGTTATGATTAAAATTGTTGAAAGATTAAAAAATAATTGAATGATTTAAAAAGAACAAAAAACAAGCTTAAAATAGACGGTTTGACAGATTTTAAAATTTAACCCCAAACCTGAATTTTGTTACTAGTCAGTGAGAAAAAAATGTAACTTTTTTTTTTCTCTTTTAATTCAGGGAGTTTTGGCGGAAACATGAAAAAGCAGTTTTCTGCTATACTTGAGTAAAGTTGAAAACATTTTTGTTGGAAAATTGAAAATATTGAAAGATAGAGCACAAATAACATAAAAACAGATAGATAGATAGATAGATAGATAGATAGATAGATAGATAGGTAATGAACAGAATGAGATAGATAGATAGATAGATAGATAGATAGATAGATAGATAATGAACGGAATGAGATAGATAGATAGATAGATAGATAGATAGAGAGAGAGAGAGAGAGAGAGAGAGAGAGAGAGAGAGCAACAATACAAACTAAATACTTAAAAAATGTAGAAAAAATGGAAAAAAATCTACCATCCAAAAAAAGAACAAACTTATATAACCTTTACAGAAGAAGAAAAATGTGAATACTCTCACTATCACTGTGACGTCACCTCCAACCACTTTTTTATTTGGCGAAGTGCCAGGTCTATGAATTTCAGGAATACAGGGGATTAATTGAAGAGTATTGGACTTTATGAATTATTTTGTGTGAATGCAGTCTGACAGCAGAGGTCGAGTCCTATTGTTAACCGGACTGTCTGTGTAGACGCAAGTTGTTTGTGGGTGACCCATAGTGAACTTGATTCACGGATCAAATAACCGAGTTCTTTGTTATTTGGTGCGACCAGATAACAAATACACGACAACCAATCAATCAAGATTCCTTTAAATACCATGTTCCTTCATCATGACTCTACAAAGAGTGATAGAATGGCTAGAACGTTCGCTTTCTGACCACGAGAACCGGGTTCGGATCTCACCATGGGTGATTTATTCGTTGAGATAACATCTTGATGTTATCAACCGATGGGGGTGGGGAGAGGTTGATCCAAATTCACGGCACCGTTAGAAAGTGCCTGAAAACAACACCACTGGTTGACTCACCCAAGTTCTGTGAGTGAAACTGGGTAGACGGAACCGTTCGGGAGCATGAAGTCACAAGTCATCGTGACCGAGGGTTTGGCGTACTGAAGTTGTTGAAGAAATTGCCGGGTTATGCGCTCTCTCCAATGAACTGTAACTAAGGTCTGTTCAGTGTGGTTGCAATATAAACCAGAGATGGTTTTTGTGGGTTGAGCAAACCTCTGTAGATTTCTCTAGACTCCCCTATTTAATCCATAGTGGGGAGGAGAAAAATGGATTCATACCATTCCAAGAGAATTTGGACAATAGTAAACGGAACAGACTAAGCTGGAATTCGAATTCTGCACACTGATGCAAATGTCCCCGCCAATAACCGTTATAGAATGGACATAAGAATTAACACTTTATGGTGACTGACGTTTTCAAAACTCAAGTTGCGGAATAAAGCGATGCGTCCCCGATCACTGCATTCCAACTTCCTCAAGTCTAGGATTAACATAATCCTTATGATATATTCTCATAAATTTCACTTCTTGCCTCCTTTTCCTTTTACGCTCATACAAAAAAACTAATTCAGTAACCCTCTATTATGAGTGAATATTAATCTCTTGAAGTCTAGGATTTAATCATTACCTTTCTTACATGTCCCCATAAAATGTACGTCTTACACCCTCCACTTCGATCCATAAAACAATCTCATTCAGAAAACATCTATATTGAGTGGCTTTTAACCTTTTTAAAGTCTAGGATTTAACCGTTGTCTTTCTTACATACCCTCATAAACTGCACGTCTTACCTCTTCCTCTTACGACCATAAAACAATCTCATTCAGAAACTCTCTACATTGAGTGGCTCTTAACCTCTCCAGGACTAGGGTTTAACAGTTATTTTTCTTACATATCCTTATAAAATGCACAACTTATCTCCTCCTCTTACATCCATAAAACAACCTCATTCGGTACACCTCTACCTTGAAGGGCACTTAACCACTTCAAGTCTAGCGTTGAGCCGTTATCTTTCTTACATATCCTCATAAACTGCACGTCTTATCTCTCCTTACGTCCATAAACAACCTCATTCAGTAACCCTCTACCTTGTGTGGCTCTTAACCTCTTCAAATCTAGTGTTAAGTGTAATCTTTCTTACATATCCTCATAAACTACACGCCTTACCCCGTCCTCTTACATTCATAATACAACCTCATTCAGTAAACCTGTGCCTTGAGAGGCTCTTAACTTTTTCAAGTCTAGGGCTAACGGTTATCTTTTTTACATAACCCCATAAAATACACGTCTTGCCGCCTCTTATGTGCATAAAACAACCTCATTCGGTAACCCTCTACCTTGAGAGGCTCTTAACTGTTTCAAGTCTAGCATTTAACCCTTATCTTTTATACATGTCCTCATAAACTGCACGTCTTACCTCTTCCTCTTACGTCCATAAAATAACCTCATTCAGTAACCCTCTAACTTGAGTGGCCCTTAACCTCTTCAAGTCTAGGGTTAACCGTTATCTTTCCTACATATGCACACGAACTGCATTTCTTACTTCCTCTTCATTCTACGTTGATCCAACAACTTCATTGAGTTCCGCTCTACGCCGAGTCTTGTATTAGGTGAGCAATTAGTATAAAAATTGAAGGGAAAATGCCTATGATAACAGGCGAATAGTTCGAAACACGGAATGCGGAGGACAAACAAAAACAAAGCAAGAAGGAGAGTGAATGACAGAATAAAGAGAAGTTGAATTTAAAGAGATACCGAGAAAAAAAAAAGAACTCATGAATGAAATTAAAAAAAGAAGGAAAGATGGACAAAAATTAAGAAAAGAAGAGAAATAAAGAGAAAAAAATAATTTAAATTAACCGAATATTCGTTTTCCCGCCATGACTTTCCTTTTTTTCCCTTACAAGTATCCATCTTGCAGGTTTAAAAATTTACCATTCGTTCATTCATTCGTTGTTGCTGCCAAATATGGTCTGGTGCTCCCACTACATGTCTCGAGTTGCTTGAAAAAAATCTAAAGAAGGGACTGTAATATTTTCAGTCCTAACCTTGTATATCAACATCAGTCACTTTCCCACTGCTTTGATGTGGTTTCCCTCTGTCTTTTCTATAAATATTTTCATGGCAATTGTTCTAATGAGTTTTCCTCCTTAATACTTCAACCACATGAATTGAAGCATACAACTAGATTGGCTATTAGGTCTCATCATTTTATTGTAGAAAAAGCTAGATGCAACCATATGTTCTATTCTAATAATTTTTATCTTACATTTCTCAGCTGTGGAGCTCCCTTCTGAATTTTTGTATCCCTGCTGCTTACAATCTTCAAAGTTCTAAATGCAACATCAATCGCCATCTTCTATTTTCCTGAACACGGTTCTTTCATTGTCCTTCCTTTTTTCACTAAAAGTCTCTTTCACTGTAAGTAACCCCTTGTGTCTTAGTGGCACCATGCTTGATGTGAAATGATATATATATATATATATATATATATATATATATATATATATATATATATATATATGTAAAAAAAAGGCTCAAACACTAATATTCCATGGTTATAATTTATTACATTGGAATCGTAATCACGATCCAATTCATCAGACCTACAAATTCAAAAAGAAATCGGAAAATATAATTATTATATATATTCTTGGTCCATCCTGGATTTTATCCTCTTGGATATATTTGACCATTAACATTATTTATCACACTTAGTTCCGTAAGCGTATTAAGAGGGCCAAGGACACATTCCAAAAGCTGGGCAGTATACTGCAGGACAGGAGGATATCTTTGGTAACAAAGAAAAGGATACTGAACTGTTACGTGATATCTGTCCTTCTTTACGGCAACGAATGTTGGACGATTTCCTCAAAGATGAAGAGACACGAGGCGACAGAGATGTGGATCTACAGAAGGATGCTAAGGATATCATGGACCGAGTGTGTGAGCAATGATGAGGTCTTACAGAGGTTGCAAACAAGAAGGCGGCTTATATTTAACATCAGGAAGAGGCAGCTGAAGTTTCTGGGACACATAAAGAAGGAAAAGAATCCGATACTCACGGGTCGAATTGAGGGAAAGAGAGACAAGGGAAAACAACGTGTGACATATCTGGCGGACTTAAGCAAGGGGATGACAGAACATGGTGTGTGTGTGTGGGGGGAACAGAGGGGAGGAGTTTGCTGAGAGCTGCAAGGGATAGAGTGAGGTAGAGAGCCATGATCGTCTACTTCCTGAAAGGACATGGTACATAAAAAGAAAGAAAAGATCTATCTATCTATCTATCTATCTATCTATATATATATATATATATATATATATATATATATGATATTCCTCACAATGAAGGGTCAGTAATGTTTTCAGTCCTGACAATATCCTACCACCGGATCATGTGTTTTCCCTATAAATATTTTCGTGGCACTTGTTCTAATGAGGTTTCCTCTTTTTGTTTAGTTTCTTGTATATAAATTGTATTCATTTGCATTATTTACATTATTTGGACTGATATCCTCATCTTCATTGCCATATTCACAACGTTTCGGCCGTTATACACTCCGGCCTTCTTTAGATGATTGAAATTTCGAGCCGAACCCTTGATTTCGCACTTCTCGTCCGTGGAACTTTCTTCCGGATTTTTGTTTTCCTGTCAAATGAGATCTTCAAAAATTTAAATGCAACATCAATCTCTATCTTCTGTCTTTCTGAATCTTGTTCTTTTATTGTCCTTTCTCAACGCTAATGATTTCTCAATTTTCTTTCACTTCAAGTAATAATCCCACTTGCATCTTAGCCGCATTATCGCCTTGCTTTGGGTGAAATGATTTTTTAACGTTTTCAAAAGCAAGGGGAAAACAGTAGCAATCACAATTTAATATTCATTCTGATCAAAATGCATTCTTCTTTCTTTTATGTGTCACGTCCCTTCAGTGCGTAGACGAACATGGCCCTCCTTTGTAGCTCTTAATAACTGTTGTAACTGAAAATACTGAGCAGGGTGCTTGAGTATTGAGGAAACTTGCTGACACATGATCTTGCCAGCAAGTTCTGATGTGAAACAAAACAAATAACAAATTCAATTTCAAAAATTGTTTTTATGTTTTATGAAGACAAAAAAGCGAAATGCATTATTTACAAAATTAGAAAAAAATATAAAATGTAAAAATTGGCTCTTTATTTTTTTATCGGATTAAATGCCTTAATTTAATATAATTTTCTATCATGTTTTTTCGGTGCTAAATTTTTCAAAATGTTGACTTTTAAATTGTTTGAAATTTCAAAAGTAAAAATTATTTTCATTGTCTTCCTTTAAAATTGATATGAGTTTATAAGGATTATTAACGACTTCTTTTGACTCTTTCTCATTCTTTTTTCTTTTCTTCTTCTTTCTTTCTTTCTTCCTTTCTTATTTGTCACTTTTCTTTCGTATTCTGCGATTCGTTCTTTCTCTTTCTTTTTCATATTTGTGACTTTTCTTTCGTATTCTCTGATTCTTGATTTAATTCTTTCTTTCATTCTTATCTCTTTATTTTTTATTCCTCTTTCTTCTTTCATTCTTCTTTCTTTTATACCTCTTTCTTTCTTTCTTTCTTTCTTTCTTTCTTTCTTATTAGTAGCTTTTTCGTATTCTCCGATTGTTTAATTCTTTCTTTCTTTTATTCCTATTTCTTTCTTTTTTATTCCTCTTTCTTTTTTCATTCTTCTTTTCATTCCTCTTTATTTATTTCTTAATTTCTTATTACTTTTCTTCCATATTCTTTACTTTCTTTTTTCTTTCTTTCTTAATTTTTTTCTTTCTTTTCTTTTATTTCTTTCTTACGCTGTTTTTTCTTTCTTTCTTTCTTTTATTCTTTTTTTTCTTTACCTTTCTTATTAGTTTCTTTTTCATTTCTTTTTTTTCATTTTATTCCTATTTCTTTCTTTTTTATTCCTCTTTCTTTTTTCATTCTTCTTTCTTTCTTTCTTTTATTCCTCTTTATTTATTTCTTACTTTCTTATTACTTTTCTTCCATATTCTTTACTTTCTTTTTTCTTTCTTTCTTAGTAACTTTTTTCGTATTCTCTGATTCTTTTTATTTCTTTCTTACGCTGTTTTTTCTTTCTTTCTTTCTTTTATTTCTCTTCCTTTCTTTCTTTCTTTCTTTCTTTTATTCCTCTTCCTTTCTTTCTTTCTTTCCTTTTTTCCTTTCTTACCTTTTTACTTTCTTATTTGCTTCTCTTCTTTTCGTGGATTTACATTAAAATATCATAAAATTACTTTTTATAATGCAATTATAATTTCTGACCATTTTTATTTGCATTACGGAAAAAGAAAAATCGTTTCTAATTTTTGAATAAGCGCTTCATTTTAATTTCGGAAAGATTTTTTTTAATTATAGTAAATATTCAAAGCACGTATTCATAGCAGGAAGTTCAAGTAAAAGAAGAAAAAATCTGAAAGAAAAAATAAACAAGTTTTCCGTATTCGTACTGGTTCAAAATTTGGCATGGCACACCACAAAACATACCTTATGACGTCATTGCATGTAGAAGCTGCTGATTGGACGAATGTAACCAGCCTTTCATGTAATTATTTAACTGATTATTTTCGTTTTTTTTAATTCTTTTTTTATATTTATTTTCGTTTTTATTCTTTTTTTTATCTTTTTTTTCCCGCATTCTTTGCAAAAATAGAAACGAAATGGAAGACTGAATGAAGACAAAGGAATTATATTGTTTGGATTGCATTGATATTTTTAAATATATAATTAAAAAGAATAGATAAAATCATTGGCAAAACGATATCTACACTTTTATATCCCAGAACAATTTTAGGAAAATCTATGACAAATTGGGAAAAGATTTTTTCGTGGGACGCGTTTCCTCCTTTTGAACTTCATCGGAATAAAGTAAGAAAAAAAAAATTTAAATGTCAGCGTCCCCTCTCCTTCATGATCATATGTAGTCACAGCAACGTAGACATCACTTCAGTCTGATGAAGTCCTAATGGACGAAACCCGTCACACAAAACTTTATTCCACATTGTCATAAATTTTTATAAAAAAAAATTTATGCTTAAAGAACATCAAAGACGTTTTAATAGGAATAGTCCTTATCTTGTTTGTTTGTTTCTTTTTTTTTACAGCGTCTTAACCGGCAAACATTCAGACTTACCGTATTTTCCGGCTTACAAGACGCTGCAGCTTGGAAGACGCACCCTGATATTGGAAAGAAATTTCTAAGAAAAGAAAAGTAATTCTCATATAACAACACATTCACATAATAGCGCCTCGTACTGTTTACATTAATCACTCATCCGATTTTGTTTGTATGGCAATAACACACTAGTCAAGAGCAAAAAGGCTCCCTCCGCTGTTAGTAAACAGAGCATGTTTAAAGCTGTGGCTCAGCTCCAGGAAGGTTTATAGTCTTGGAAATACTTGTAAGACTGAGGTTACATCATATAAAAGGCTGAATTAGATAGATAGCTAACATTATAGTGTAATGACTCAACATACAAATCCACTTCCCTATCAGTCAAGCCAATTAGGTGAACGTTCAAGCTTACTTCAGCCTGGGCGTTGCCTTACAGTCGTCTTGGAAGAGGCACACGTATTTTTCAGGGTAATTTTTAGGAAAAAAAGTGCGTCTTGTAAGCCGGAAAATACGGGAATTTTTTTTTTTTACAACGCTTTCCGAATTGAGCCACACTATCTAGTTAATTTGAATTAAATTTACAAACAGATAAAGTTAGATGGATATGTTGTCATTTACTGAATCTGAAGTTTGTTTGTAAAAAAAAAAGTCTGCACATGCGCACAGAGAGAGAGAGAGAGAGAGAGAAAGAGAGAGAGAAAAAGAGAAAGAGAGTAAGAGGAAAAAGAGAGCGGTAGGGATGCAGAATGAGATAAATAGATTTTTTTTTATTAACAAGTTCAACAATAAAGAAAATATTCGTTTTTGGTAAGTAGATGTGGGAAGCGAATCATCCATAAAAACAATTGGTAAATGTCACTCAAGCCCATAAGTAAATTTCTGTATAAGATCGTCATCCACAAGAGGATACGAACAATTCTCCTTTATTGGAAACATAACAGATTAAACCCACTTGAACAATAAGCATTTTTTCCATAACTCTACAAAAGCACTTTGTAAAAAAAAAAAAAAAGATCATTTAAACGGACGGTTCACTTTCACAATAGCCACGTGATGTGAAAGAGCTTTAGGGATAGAAAATTACGAAATTGATGATTTGGAAGGAAGGTGCCATTGATCTGGACGGTAAGAAGCCCTGATATCAAACCTGTTGTTGCTTTGATTGGGCTCATATTAAGAATACTGTTTACAATAAAAAACCAGAAATTCTTGAGGATTTAAAGAATTTCGTTGCAGAAGAGGCAAGTTCGAGAATATGTGGAATGCGAAAATATGCTATTCGAAGTTTTTATGAAAGATTACAAATTTCCATCGACAATGGTGGCTTATTTGTGGATAAACATTAATTTTACTTATTCTTTGATTTGTTAATTAGAAATTGTCCTTTACATCTCATTTAGCCCTTAATCTACTGTGGGTTGCAAACAGGGCAATTACATTTACTCTCTCTCACTCTCTCTTCTCTCTCTATATATATATATATATATATATATATATATATATATATATATGTGTGTGTGTGTGTGTGTGTGTGTGTATGTGTGATTTAAATTTTGAAGGCAAACCGACCTTATGGTAAATATATGACAATTTAAAAAGAACTTTTACATAAAAATTCTTTACAAATTGTCATATATATATCAACTATGAACATGGCCATAATGTGCTGACCGTGTTTGGAAAATAAAACATTCCTATAACTATGGATAGAACAATCCATATATTCAGTTAAAAGTAAAATAAAATTCATCCTTGATAGTGGCTAAAAGTATAGCCGAAAACGCTTGGATATATAAAACATTTGGACAATTTTTATATAACTTATATCTTGAAAAGAAAAGAAAAAATTATAAGAAAACATGAAAAATTATATAAAACCTTAACCACAGCACCTTGTCAGTTGTTTTTAACAAAATTTGCATAAAAGAGAGATTGCTCCATGAATACACAATGATATATATATATATATATATATATATATATATATATATATATATATATATATATATATATATATGACAGACAAGGAAGATTTAGTTAATTTTAATATAGTTTTTCCAGCGTTTTTTTTATGTTTTTCCGTTTGGTGGGAGTAAGGGAGCACAAATATTTTCTATAATCACCATTGTCCCAAGCGTTTTCAGACACTTCTTTAGCCATTCTTAATGTGTGTGGTGGTGTTTTAGGTGTTGTTAGCTTCTCTTCATGTCTTGACTGTTTAAGATGTATTTTATTTTTGTGTTGTTTATTCTGATCCTTCGCACGCTGAAATTCGAGTGAGTGTTCTCATTATTTAAAAAAAAAATAATCCATTACCATTGTTAAATAAGGTGTGGTTGATAATGGGAGAGATGTTTAATATACGTTCCTAATCATTTTCCCTTATATATATATATATATATATATATATATATATATATATATATATATTTTTAGTATGTGTAGTATGTGTAGGGTCAAGTGGTTAGAATGGTGGCATTCAGAGCATGAAAAAACCATGGTTGAATCTCACCATGCGTTATTTGTCAGGGAGATGAATACTTGATGTTATCAACCTGCGGAGGCGATCCCAGTGTCCAGCACCACTGGGAAGAACCTGGAAACAATACCTTGGTCTGGCAGAGAATTTCAACACTCCTCATATATATATATATATATATATATATATATATATAGAGAGAGAGAGAGAGAGATAGATAGATAGATAGATAGATAGATAGATAGATAGATAGATAGATAGGCGCGTGTGTGTGTGGTAAATTGACAATTGAGAATAAACCGCAACATAAAGAAAACAAAGTTATTCAATAGGAAAAGAAATCAGTAGATTAAAACATGTCCAATTCATGGATTCTTGTTTATGCTGGCCCCGGCGTCCACGATGGCGGCATTGTGGAGCCACTAGTTGTTCTCAGGTCTCGTCTAACCCCAGACGTAGCAATATACAGACAGAAGAATTAGGAAGCAGCATGTTGAAGAAGGGACTTCATCGTGAAAATTCGGGGTCAGCCGCTCATTGGTTACGCCAGAGTCAGTGTCCTTGTTGGTTGAAGTACAGCCACCTCTCCGATCCAAAGCTTGGATCTTGCTGGTACCATTGACCCTGAGGACATGACATAACTTTCGTTTCTAACAAGCCCAGGACAATGTCGTGTACTTAGTGGACATCACCGTGGGTACCTTCGTTCTCTCCATACAGATTTCCCAACCGTTTTCTCTTGGAAGATGGCAGCGCCCGAGTTGCTGGGGGTGGTGGTTGACAGCCTGTATTACGAATATAGTGCATCTTTTCTCCGTTTGTTTAGAAGTTACCATATTAATGCACTTGATGCGTCTGAAAGGCAAACGAAAATTACCGCGCATTTGAACTAGTTTATCTACAACACACTTGTATATCGTTATAATGGGGCCTCACATCAGTGAGGGGGACCGGTGTGCAACTGAAAACGTTGAGAAGAAGGCACCGAAACGGTGCACATTCTCTCCTGATGACCCCGGTTTAAATATAAATTCGAGAGGAACACATCAAAATTCAGTGAAGTTATATGCCAGAGAGAAGTTCGGTGGAAGTGTCATTGGTATGAGGAGCATTACCCATTCAGCTCGCTTCAGGTGAGTTTCAATTACTTTCCAGTAATTTCCTTCTTCTTATTATATTGTCTCAAATATGTTACACACCCAATACCTACATGCATATAGAAATGAGTGGCATTTAAAAAAGCCGTTAATATTTATTCTCTATCTTTTTTTTATAATTCTTTGTTCATATCAAAAGTTATTAAAATATTTTTCAGCTTTTCTGTATCGAATTAAAGGTAAATCCTCATCTCATTTTAAGAATGGCTCGAAAACTTGTCTTTCGTAGTTTTATCAAATGGCAATAACATTGTTTACTGTATATTTTCTCGACAGATGGCATTACATTGGCAGCCCTTAGACAAGAAATTGTAAGTGCATGTACAGCAGTTACACTGGACATCTTTGGCAAACATTGCCCAAGCAGTAGTTCACCGTACTAATAAATGTCTGGAAACTAAAGGCCACCATTTTGAGCAGCTCTTGTGATTGTAGAGTCCAAAAGTAACTTGTATTAATCTCGTGATGTTTGAATAAATTTAGTATTACAATATTTACACAAGTTTTTCCTTTCCTGAAGTGTGTATACAATTTTTGGTGGACTATATATATATATATATACGAAAATGAGCCTAGTTTTGTCATAAAGTCCCAGATATGGGATACCCAATGAGGGTGGCTACATTCCATAGCTAAAACTGCAAAAAGAGTATGACCAACGGAATCGGATTGTCACCACATAAAGTTTGTCAAAGGGGATGAAAGTCACACACACACACAGATACACACTCATACAAGCACATGAATCTCTCTCTCTCTCTCTATATATATATATATATATATATATATATAAATAAATACGAATGTCAGTGTGTCACACTTATTCAACTTTATTCCTAGAGGCCGTAGCTCAACATATCATACCATTTTAGAATCAGGCTAACGCCGGGTGCAAATTAAAACATTTTGGGCCAAATCCGGACCCACAATTCCCAAATTTTCATTGCTGCGATTGTTTTCGATGATTTTATGTGATTTGCGACGAATTTTTGTACGATAACAATTTTTATAAATTGGAAATAAATTTGGGAATAAAAAAATTAATTTCAAAATCCAGCGAAAGTCACCCATGACATAAAAATAATTGTTCTTACGGAAATTAAGGACCTTGTGGGTAATCAATTCTGGCAGTTATTTTGGCTGGAGTGGCTTGTCTTGTTTATTTATTTATTTGGGTTAATTTATTTTACTTGTTTTTTTTATTTATTCTTTTCGGTTTTCTGTGTTTTATTAACGTGGTAAATTTTTTTTTCCAAAAATCGCCCCCAAATTTTTTACCACGTTAATAAAACATGGAAAACCAAAAAGAATAAATGAATATATAAAATAAAAAAATGAAAAAAAAACAAGTAAAATAAATTAACCCAAAGAAATAAATAAACAAGACACTCCCGCCCAAATAACCGCCAGAATGGATTACCTCCAACGCACCACTGACCCACATATATAAATAGTCGAGGAAAAATCCAACACTCGAGGCCTGACGATTGCGTTGAGTCAGTCGACACGCAGTCTCTGACTGTGTGCGACTTCTGTCGAACTCTCTGCTTTGGCAGAGAGGAACCCGGACGAAGCTTTGCCGGGGAGGTAGACAGATCCCGAAACCACTCATGCGGGTTCTAAGGGATTAATTTTGGCTGAACCTACGGGCTCGGAGAAACCCAGGTTAAACCCGGCCTTGTGCCACATACATTCCTCGTAGGGGGACTGTTAAATATCGGCTTGACGATTGCGTCTAGCATGAACCAGCCTGTCGCCTCCGAGTGTTGATTACAATGTTCACTTATATATATATATATATATATATATATATATATATATATATATATATATATATATATTAAAAATCTAGGTAATCCGTATGGGTAAACCTAAGGAGGATAAAAAAACCAAAGAGCTCAATGTAAATCCAGAGCAAATAATTTAAATAAAAACAGACCACTTTAAGGTTAGATGTAATAAATTATTTCACCACAGCCCTTTTAAATGGACTGCGGATCATCAGACTTTACTTCCAAACAAAAAATGAAAAGAAAATTTACGCATTTTTGACTGGCCGTATTAAACATATGTAAATTAACGAAGTGAGGAAGTGAGGACCATAAGAACAACCCAAATCTAACTAAATATATTTAGGAATAACTATATAGGAAGACGAATATTACATGATCTTGGTTTTTTGTTTTTGGAAATGTTGCTTTGCACACATAAGTGCGAACACATAACTGTATATATATATCTATAACTATGTTATTGAACTTGAACATTGATACGTCTTTTGATATGTATATGTATATGCGTTTATATGGAAAGATAGTCATGCATGTGTTATTTTTGTGTATTGTGGGCACATTTTTGGAATGGGTGGGTATGGTTATGCATATTTATGTATATATACTTGTATGTATATAGATGATTTTTTTTTATATGTAGTTATATGTATATATGGGTGTATATATGTGTATGTGTGGGTATGTGGGTACATGTATATGTGTGGATGTGTATGTATACAATTATTTATAATTTCTATATATGTATGTGTGGGTATGGGTGTGTATATATAGATAGGTACATGTATGTCGTTACATAGATAGTGTATGTATATGAGTATAAGTCTAAGTAGTTGTGTGTTCATATATATAATATGGCAGAATATAGATATATTCAAGTAATTAAGTATGGATTTTCATATGTTTTTTGCATGCACGCACATATGGGTGCATATATTTATATGTATATTTGTGTGTATGTGTATTTGTGTGTATGTGTATATGTGTGTATATGTGTATATGTATATGTGTGTGTATATGTATGTGTATATGTGTATATATATATGTGGATATATATATGTAATTGTATGTGTATGTGGATATATGTGTGGGTATATGTAAATGTGTATGTATGTATGTGTGTGTGTGTATATCTATATGTGAGTGTGTGTATGTATGGTATATACATACACGTATATATATATATGTGTGTGTCTATATGTGAATATATGTATATGTAGGTGTGTGTGTATATATGTGTGAGTATATACGTGCACATATATATATGTGTGTATATGTGAATATATGTATATGTGAATGTGTATGTATGTATGTGTGTATATCTATATGTGAATGTGTGTATGTATGAGTATATACATACATATATATATATATATATATGTATATATTTGTGTATATGTGAATATATGTATATATATGGATATGTATATGTATGTGTGTATGTGTACGGATATGTGTGTAGATGTATATTTATGGATACATAGAATATTATGAAAGAAGCACTTATAGTCCTGTTATTAAAACTCATTTTCTCATTTAATATTCTCCAATTGGAAGTGTGAGTTTAAAATTCTTTATAATATGGAGAAAAATTTTTAAATTGATAATTTAATTTAAATTGAAATATATTACCCTTTAATAATCATTATTGATGATAAAATATTTAAATTGGAAAAATTTTTGATATTTAAGTAGATGTTAATACATGAAGTTACCTGTGTATTTTGGTACATGGGTACCTGTATGAGTGATTGAATATGTAAAGGAACGTGTGTATATGTGATATTTGCATGGGTGTGTATACAGTATATGACAGAGCAAGATCTTTAATATTACCTTCAAATATTACCCATTACTAACTTAACTAAAATTTAAGTAAAAGAGATTACCTATCTAGAAACAATCACGAGTTAAATTCATGAACAAAATTCAAACGGATAGAGATGTCAACTTAATAATCAATTAATTTTTTTTTATAAGTTTTTAAAAAAGATTACTAGATGTAAACTTATATTTTAAAATAAAATTTTGTACTTTCTATGAATATTTTTCTAATCGACTATTTCATAGAAAATCCCCAAAATTTTAAATTTTTTTAAAATCACTAACAAACATCAAATTAAATTATTTGTAGACAGTCTAAAGACATTCAAATTTATATCAGACATTAATCTTTATGAACCCCCAAAATAACACTTTCAATGTAAAGCAAAATAACAGCATCTGTTTCTAGTTTTTTTTTACAATGAAATTTAGTGACATCTTCTTTTCTCTCTTAACTTCCTTCTCTCTTTTTCTTTCTATGGGTTTTTTCTTCGCTACCCCTTCGATATCAATATATAACTTCCGTTAAGTTAACCGTTTAAATGTGTCAGTATCTGCTAACTCACTCATGTCCTCTCTCCCCCCCCTCACTTCCTCACTTCGTTAATTTACATATGTTTAATACGGCCCGTCAAAAATGTGTAAATTTTCTTTTTCATTTTTGTTTGGAAGTAAAGTCTGATGATCCGCAGTCCTTTTAAAAGGGCTGTGGTGAAATAATTTTTACATGGAACCTTAAAGTGGTCTGTTTTTATTTAATATATATATATATATATATATATATATATATATATATATAGAGAAATTCCACTTTCTTCATTAAATTTCTTATATATATATATATATATATATATATATATATATATATATATATATATATTTATTTAAAAATGGATTAAATCTAGTATAGTTTTAATCTATTTGTTTAAACGTTATTTTTAATAGATACTCATATTTCAGTAGATGCTCCGTTTTTTATTATTAAACAGTATATTTATTTTTTTTTTACATCTACCGGCCTGATATTCGAGACAAATCCTCTCGGAGAGCACATATTTTTCTAACAAGATTTCTAGAATATTCAGGCTGATAGATGTAAATATACTGTTTTATATATATATATATATATATATATATATATATATATATATATATATATATATATATATTGTATGTGCGTCCGTAAATGAATTTGTGCTCCTAGTACAGTCGACTACCGACTGCTGGAGAAATTTGAAAATTTATATAATGAATTCTTCTGACTATGGAACAGGAAGATATTATGTTATTTTAAACTTAGTAGAAATGGTATAATTTTTTACATCTTAAATTATTTTTAACTCGTAAACAAATGGACAATAATTACCCCTTTACCGAAAGTTAAAGGGTGGAGGGGGGCATAACGAGGTAACGTTTTGTCTTTAAATTTCCCTAAAATTCAACCATCGCATGAGGAAGTACAATCATAGTATTGAAAAGTTTTTTGTGTAGTGATGTAAAATGTTTTTATTATAATCTCTTATAATAAAAATATTATAATATTTTGCTCTACTTTATATTGAGCACTTTTATAAAAAGTAAATGCTACGAACTGTGGACTTTTACCCCATTTGTTCTTTCTTTTATTTGGATTAATATATTTGTGTATTTAGGCCTCAAATTCTCTTTCAAATTCTCTTTCAGGCATGTATCTTTGCTTATTTTCTTAATCCTTTCATATTCACGAATATTTTTCCTTACATTATATATATATATATATATATATATATATATATATATATATATATAAATTCCAGATGCATATTTTGTCAACTGGAAATCTGTCGAAGGAATTGTCGATTGAAGCACTGTCTTATTTGCTACCTTTGTCCCATAATGTTTGTTACATTGTGTGTATATAATATGTATGCAAATGTGACAATTATTATGGGACAGTCATAGCGTTATTTTATTACTTCTGTCCCATAATAGTTGTTACATTTCATGTATAAATATTTATGTAAATGAAACAACTATTATGGGATAGAAGTAGCATTTTTACTGTGTCCCATAATAGTTGTTACATTTGGTATATGTAACGTGCATGTAAATGTAACAATTATTATGGAACAGGGTGGTGTTTTTTTTACTGCTTTTGTCCTAGGAGTGTTGTTAAATTCGGTGTATGTAACGCGTATTCAAATGTAACAATTATTATGGAACAGGGGTGGCGTTTATTTTACTACTTTCGTCCCAGAAGTGTTGTTACATTCGGGGTATGTAACGTGTATTCAAATGTAGCAATTATTATGGAACCGGGGTGGCGCTTACTTCACTATTTTTGTCCCAAAAGTGTTGTTACATTTATTGTATGTAACGTGTATTCAAATGCAACAACTATTATGGGACAGAATTAATAAGTACTTCAGCCTGAAAATTTCATGAAAATAAAAAACACGATTAAAGTAAAGTGTAAATTTTTGAAATTGTTTGAATTTCTAAATGAAATATTTTTCATCATTAATATGTGAAGGTTTTTTTCTTTTTTCTCTCTTTCATCTTTATACGCTGCTTACTGAAAAGTTCATCTTTCGCGCTGTGATAAAAAGCAACGAAAAGCCAGAGAGATAAAAAAAAAAAACTTATCCAAGGTTAGAGATGAGCGTTCTTATACTTGAGCAATCGGTTGAATGTTGTCTTTTTTCGGTGTTGTGTATCTTCCGTAACAGCCGAAGGGAATGCGTAGACTCTGGAATTCCATACGAAAGTTCTCGTTGCAAAATCCATACACCAAAGGGTTCATGCTACTGTTGAGTGCCCACGTGCCGTAGATGAGTTCTCGCACCGTGCGGGTGGCCATCGAGAATTTCACGTGGGTGAACTGCGCGAAAAGTACTGAAACCATGAGAGAGGGGACGAAACTAACTGCGAAGAGGAGGGAAATGAGAACGACCGTCCTGTTCGTCCGGTGGAGGTTCTTCTTGTGTGGAGACTGGTGGTCATCTCCCTCTTCCTGGTTGTCGTTGTGTCGGTATCGAAGATCCGATTGTTTAAAGTGCTTCTTGGCCGCCCTCCACACAAGACAGTACAAGACCAGCATAGTCCCGAGCACAGTGACCAAGACCACAAAGAGAGCCAGAAAATAGCCCTGGGTTATTACTGAATTGAAGTCCATCACGCAGATATGTCCCACCAAATCTCCACCGTCGGTGAGCGACAGATTTCGCCGGTCGTAGACCAAAGCCGCCGTGACGGCAAATGCCAACGACACGATCGTTATCACCAAGAAAAGGATTTTAGCGTGCATCAGAGTCATCTGGGATTGTGTTGGACGGCACACTTTTTTGTAACGGTCGACGGAGATAATCAGCAGGGTGAGGGCTGATGCTACACACGTAAAACAAATGATAGAGTTCTGAACTTTGCATAGCAGGCCCGATGGATACATGACGGGTAACCAAAGTTCTACCATTTTCAAAGGAAATGCAACCAGACAGCAGACTATATCAAACACGGCCAACAAAGTGATAAAATGTTGAAGGTTCGTTTTTTTCAGACGAAAACCATAAACGTAAATTACACCTGCGTTGCCCACGATGCCAAATGGCGTGAGAAGGGCGAGACACAGAAAAGTGGGAATTTTAGTTAGAGCCTCGTTGTAGTTATACGCGGCAAGTGTTGTTGAGTTGCCGTTGATAGTCTCCATTTTCTTTCGTTTTTAATTTATTTGTATCAGTTTTTGTTTTAAATGCTTACAAAATAGTAGACAGATGTTTGTTTGGGACGGCAGAAAAGATTTGAAGCAATTAAGAGAAAGTAAAAGTTGAGTTGTTTTATTTGCCTGTAAGAAAAAGAAAATTGATTGTTTATAAAAGAAATAAAATGATGATAGGAACAAAGGAAAAAATATGGGACAAATGATTGAACATTAATTTAAAAATAGAGAATGAAGAACGTGGTAAATACAAATTATGAAGAGAAAGTTAAAATTTCAAATGTTTCAAACTTTGTCGTTCACTAATTAAGCCTTTTTGGTTTTCGAAGAATTTACATTTTCAATTTAATGATTAAAAACCCTCCCCATTAAGAAAGAGTTTAAGATTTTTGTATTTTTAGAGCAATATTTATCGTAAATAAAAATTCATTTTTCAGCCATTTCTTCTGGTTTTCGAAGAAATTTATATTTTCAATTTGATAATTAAAAACCCTCCCCATTTAGAAGATTTTTTAGAAGATTTAGAGATTTTTTAGAAAGAACCGGAAACCCAATCCTAAACAAGAAACAAGGGATAAAAGGCTACTCCTTTTCAAAAAGCCAGGGAGGAGTGTGAACCGGACGTTAGGTGAACATATCTACTCTTATTGTGGAAAGAAAATAAATAAATAAATAGTAAAAAAACCAGAGTTCAGACGGAGACGTTAGAAGCAGAATTTAGAAGGAACCAGAAATTCAGTCCTAAACAAGAAACAAGGGTATGAATCTATCTCCTCTCCCCAGCTATGGGTTAAATAGTAGGACTTTTATCTGTAAAAATCGTTGTTATTTACACTTCTACTCGTGTTCAAAAAGCCTGGGAGGCGTGTGAACCGGATAATAAGCCACCCTATGTACTACTATTGTTAAAATAACAAGAGGAACAAATAACAAAAAAGGGTTGACTAATAAATATACATTACCGTAATGTGGTAATATCGAAATACAAAACACAATTAAGAAAAAGAACAGATTAGTCAGTTTATACTACCTCTTTCATCCGAGCTCAACGTGCACGGTGACTAAGATAAACACCAAAGACCAGATGTTATATAATAAATATATCACAATTAAAAGCTGAAAACCATTCCTTCTGATTACAGAGGGATATCTGGCAGGACTTAATATAAATAGATTCCAAAACAAATGAAGTTCCGAGTGAGCCGTCCTCAGCACTGAGAACAGGTCTCGGATACAGGACCGGTAAATTGATAGCTGTGCTAATCTACCTATGCGAATTGCCCAAATTGCCCTTACAAATATTGGCTGGTCTGTGCTGATTAATCCTCGCTTTTAAATGGTGGCCCGCTCTGTCTACGTAGTCAGCGTCACATTGACATTTGATATGAAAAATGAACAAAGCGATGGTGAGGTAGAACATCGTTTCGGATCGATCTCAAAATTAGTCGGCCAGATGATATGTGGGTTGGCAGACAGATAACAGTTGTTCACAGCTACAGAAATCTGTCGGGCAAGCCTGGTACTCACATCACCAATCCACGGTATACGCAAATAGGCGGGGTATATCTCAGGGATAATATGTAATGATGCCGTGGGTTAAGTCTCATAGGAATACTAAAATGTGACCGTTAAGTTTGTAACAAAGAAAAAGGTTGCAGGGTCAGAAAGCAAAAAACCGTGCAAATAAATTTTGATAGAGCTTAGCTAATGATTTCCTAAGAGAAAACACCTATTGGTTCAAAAGTTGACATTTGAACAAAAAAATATAAAATGTGTTTTATGATATATTGATTAGAATTGATACAGAGAGCTTTGAGAAAATAGATTCAAATTTGTGTTGTATTGAGCAAAATTCTTAGCGGCTCGGATTGAGGAATCGGAGAGCCGAGTTCGAATTTCATTCAAATCCATTACATTCATTTACGTGCTAATACCCTTGGGAAAGGTATGAATCCTTTTTTTCTCCCCACAGCTATGGGTAAATAATAGGACAGACCGAGTTCTATAGCCTTGGATGGCAATTGGTTTACCGCAGAATGAAATGGCAAGATACTGCCGGAAAAAAAATCTGCCTCGTCAGTCATGTATCGAAAGATACATAATCGCCTAAGCGTGTATCACGTATGATACATAAGTGACTGAACGATCCACCTGTTTCCTCTTTAATCAGATATGTTAAAATGCAAGATAAATACTCTATTGAAATGAAATGAAACTGAACTTTGTAAGGTTCAGCTTAGGACGAAATTTGTTTTTATTTAGAAAAATTAAACTCGCTGCTATTTTATTTGGAGTAATGGCCACTTAAACTTGTCGCGGCCGCCTTTGGCCGCTCACTAAAACGGAAGAGAACAGGGGACTTCGATCTTGACCTTTTGATCGTCTTCCCTACAAGCTGTGTAATTTAGTCTCATTTCGTTTTAGAATTACGTTGATTACTTTTACTTCCGTTTCTGTTACGAAACTAGTCGTAATACACCTCTCAGCATTTTTAGACCTTTGTTTTTTCTTAGTAAATCTCAACTTTTTTTTTTTAGAGAGAGATTTTTAGCATTTTTGGGAGACCATGTCTGTTGTTGGTCTCCCTTAACATAACACATCGACTTTTTGCCGAATTCGAGGTCGGTACGCAGAGTCGAGCTGGTATCTTTCCCAACTGCGCTAGTCGAACTCTCTGCCTTCGGGCAGAGAGGAACCCGGACGAGGATATGCCGAAGGGCAGAGTTTCGTCCGGGGAGGTAGACAGACCCGATCCCGTTTATGCGGGGTCTACGGGCATTTTTGGGCCGAGCCTCCTGGCTCGGAAACCCCACTTTAAATTCGGCATTGTGCCACATGTGACTGCGTGGGGCAGTTACTACTATACATTCGGTACGCAAGCTCCTGGCCTTTGTGTCCAGGGCGCCGTCCGGGTTGCGTATTAAGATTGATGTATTTTTAGAGCAATATTTATCGTAAACAGAAATACAGTTTTCAGTCATTTCTTCTGGAAGAATTTATAAAAAAAGATATTGACTTTTATCGCCTGATAAGTGGCAACGGGTCGTTACAAATAATGGTGAATGTATAATCGAATAAAATTTAATTGTATTTTATTTTTAAAAAAAGAATTAAAATTAATAATAAAAAACGAAAATTACTTACGACCCAAAATTGTTTTTTTCTTGATATTTGTACTGACGTTGCGAAGAAGCTAAATTTGATCTGTTGCGAATTATGGAACAGGAAAAACGCTTTCCAGTTTTAAAATTAATCACACGTCTTACTGAAAAGAAATGCAATTAACTTCGATTTGTGCTAGGCTGGACGGATGTCAAGCAAAATTAAAGTGGACTTTGCGGAACTGAATGGTACTTGAAGCCAATTAAAGTTTTGCCGAGATTCAAAAAGTTGAAGAAAGTTGAACCGATGCGTGCGGTATTGACGCATCATTGAAGAAAATTTAAGCTTTTGGAGGAAAGAAAAGCAAACAAATAATGAACGAAAATTAGGTTAGACGAATGCAGGGTTTGTGTAAGAGTCTGGTGCCACCCCAATACGCCCCCAGAATCTATTATCCCTACCGTACCTATGATACGAGGCCCCACACTCGCCATGGTCAAGTGTATTTGTTGAAATGGCTCCTTGATGTACAAGATGCAAGGGTCTCATGACCCCTCCAGTCTATGATACGGAGCCCCCCACGAATCTATGATACGAGTCCCCAAACTCTACTACATCTCAATTTTTATAAGGTAGTATTCATTTAAAATACAATTTTTTTGATACCTAATTATATACGATAATGGATCAATATAGGCGAACAATTCAACTAGAAAAATTGAAAATAAATACAATTACAAAATTAGAGCCGAAAGAAAAGGCTAAAAATAATGGAAGCCTTACTAATAAAAATAAATAAAAAACAACACACAATAATATTAATTATGAATATGGACACAATATATTGACTGTGTTTTGAAAATAAAACATTCTATAATACTAAATACATACATACAACAATCTATTTACAATTAACAGTTAATATATTTCATCCTTCAAAATGTCTAAATGTACAGCGTAAAGCTCTCAGGAAAATATAACATTTGGACAGTTTTTGTACAATTCATCTACTGAAAAGAAAAAACTTGTAAGATCATATGAGGAATTATATAAAAACACTTAATCAAAGCACCTTGTCTGTCATATTTACTGAAACTTGCATATATATATATATATATATATATATATATATATATATATATATATATATATATATATATATATTCCTGACGATCCGTTTAGGTGAAAGCTAGGTAGGTTTGCCTGGCTCTTTAGGTTTATATTAGGTTTGCTCTACTTCGTGTATTGAGCACTTTACGGAGTTGCCTTTTACTCGTTTTGGAGGTTTTACTGCGTAAATTAGGGGTTTTAGAAAGCAATTACATATTTCTCCATTATGAACTATGAGTCAACCAACCAATGAGGAAGCAATGTTGAATATTAAGAAATTATTTGTAGAATTTATCTAATGACGTGTCGTTTAGAGTGTGTTTTAATATTTAATTCAGAAGATTTGCAAAGTGGAAATTTGGTTTTCTAATGAGCTCTCATTTGAGAACCAAACACAATGCTCCACCATTTTTTTTATTAGTGCACCCCAAGCAAGACAATAATACCAAGATAATACGAAGATGCAAGGGGCTACTGGAAGTCAAAGAGAATAAAAACTTTAAAAGAAAACCAATCCTAAACAGGAAACAAGGGATAAAAGTTCAAAAAGCCAGGGAGGAATGTGAACAGGATGATAGGCAAAGGTCAAAGCGTACAACGGCCAAAACATCGTGAACATGGCAATAAAGATGAGGATAACTGTTTAAATAATGTAAATAATTTAGATAAAACTATTGTAACCTAAAAATACACACAAAAATATAAATTGTATGAAATTTAACTTCAATTTATCATGTTTTTCCTGTTATTGGTATGCATTTTATTTCCTGTCAAGAATGTTTTTACACAAGACTAATTTCTGCTGCTATGATGTGAGTGAATCCCCCAGAACATTTTGGAGACTGCTGACATGCATAAGAAAAACACAACCTATTCACCCACAAGGTTCCTAATGAACTTTTGTTTGAGAATCAGACGCAGTGTTCCGCCATTTGCAACATTCTTTTTGACTATAAATGACAAACTCTAATTTTTAAGAACCAAACACAATGATCAACCATCTGTAGCAATCTTTTTTTTTATCAATTCTCTCCAAGCAATTATTTCAATAATACAATAAACGAAAATTTTTCATCCTTTTAATAGTCAGTTGTGTTTAGTTTAATCTTCAGTGTATATAAATGTAGGTAGAAAAAAAGCAAATGTTGTTAAGATAGCAAGAGTCACAAAAGCATTGCCTGGGGCCCCCAATCAGGCTCGGGATGTTCGGGGGTAGTACGCACCGATCCTGAACAAATGTAATACTGAGACAAACTCTGGTTAAAGAAACAAATAACTTGTGCTAAAGTTAGAAAGATCCAAATTTGACACAGAGATTATAATATTAAATACTAAATATTTTTAAAGCGTGATATAATGACGCGATGTTTATATGATTTATCAAAAATTTAAAATTCAGAAAAATCTGGCTGCGTCAAAAGTTAACCCATTTAAAGCTTGACAGTGCTTGAATTCGATTCAAAATTAAATGAAGTTCAATTTTGAGCTTACCTTGTATACGACTTGTGTAAACTTAAGCCGTGATCATTCATAGTGAGAATGTCCATAGTGATGACTTACAGAAAAGACTCACTCTTGATTGTAACTCTCCTTGGATGAAATGCATTTGTTTTTTGAGCTGTACTGTACCGAACCTATTCGACAGATCCCAATGGCCTTTGAGATATGAATGATGGAAAGCTAACTCTTGGAATTCGCAAGTGTTGTTTCAAGCGAAGTTCTTGTTTTTTCTCTTGAGATGAGATGCGTTGACATCAACGGTTGAAGGTCAAGTCATTCTGAAAGCACTGGTTCTCCTCTGATCACCGAAGTTAAGCAGTATGAATCCTAGCCAGTGATAAGATGGGTGACCATTTGGGTTGTTCACTGGTGTAAGTAGCGTCTAACCTGGTCAGTGTTTAGATGAAACGAGCACGCAGGTTAACTGATCAGAGATAAGAAGCGTCGAATATGGTCAGTGTTCACTTATATTTTGATAGAATTTCAGTAAGGTTGGAATCAGTTCGTATTCATATGAGCGATTGTTTCAGGTTTTACTCGAGTTGAAGTTAAGTACCATCGAACGGGGGTCGGTGTTTAGATGCATGAGCCCCACACGTTCTCTGAACGATGTTAGTGTCAAGCCTGGTCATGGGTGGCCACTTGGGTTTTTTTTTCTGATCGAAGTTAAACAGTGTTGAACTCAATCACCTTTTGATATTTTTTTTTAATAGGTAGCCATTTAGGAATACCAAGTACTCGTATCCTTGTGCCAAACTAGGCGATTGTTTAAAAGAAAGACGTTTCATGTTAGATCCGTTCTAAGCTGACATTTGTGTTTTCTTCACGGTCCTCAACGAGATATGTTGTTACTGGAAGGAACTCGGCGAAAGTTTTCGATGCAATGCACACGGTTAAGTAAAATTAGATTATGCTGGATGTAGTTGTGAGTTATAGCGTTAAACTGTCGGATTTGTTTTTGGATGGGAACAGAAAAGAGAATAACACCGTAGGGCAAAGAAAAAAGAAAAGAAAAGAAATAAAGAAAGAAAGGAAAGCTAACTAATTATAAATGTCAGTGAAAAAAGTTGAAGAGAAAAACAAAGAAAACTTTTTTTTTTTCTTGCGACGAAGATGTTTACTTATACTCGCTTTGCAATGCAGAAACTAAAAACTGAATTTCTCCAACTGCAAGTGAAGTTCATAATGAATGAGTCGGCTGGTAGCTTGTAGTTTTATTTGTGCTGTTCGCTACTCTGTTCTCGTGTGAAAGAAGTAACTGCGGAGAGTCGAGAAAGAGAAAAGAAAAAGAAACGAACTAACGAATAAGAGAAAAAAAGAAAAAAAAAGAACGGAGTCGAAACGAATCTAACAGAGACTGGGGCGAGGGTAGATAGCGTGGGTAACCGTAGCACTGCGCCCGTTTCAGACTGTAAAGCTGAATCCAGTTCGATATTAACGCAACGGCTAGGGTTTTCTCTGCGCGATGGATGAATCCATGGGTAGGAGTGGTCAGTGTAAGGTAAGGGTTGGACCAAGATGGCGCGTTACTCTCCGTTGGTCAAATCGATTGGACTAATTATGAGCAAGTTTTGCTTGGTTTGACGGAGAGATGGCGTTCTAGTCTTTGTTGTTGCCGAAAATAATGCCGAAGAAAATCAGAAGATTTGATAAAAGGCAAATGAATAAGGTGCTTGTTTTGTGTCATAATCGTTTTTAACACTGCCTAGTTTGGTACAAGGATACAAGTGCGGGACACCCAGTGAGGATGAAATTCACTACTAATAGTTAACCAGACTATTTTGTTAACTAATACTTTTCTCTATGGCAACGTGTCTCACACGGTGCACCCTAAGTTTACAGAAAGTAATTTACGAATTATGTTATATTAAAAAAAGCTTAATTTTTAACAAGCTATAGGCACCAAGCACCTGGCTTTCATGTTTAAGTCAAGTCTTTGTCATTTGGTATGTTAAAAACTAGATGCTAGATTCCTTAATTTTTAAGGAGTGGATGATCCTTTCCCTTTCGCCTTCCTCGAGGGATTTAAATCAGTCATTATCGACCTCTCTAAAACACATTAATGCTAAATCTCTTTAAATGAAAACTGTACCGTTAAACTTCTTTGGGGATGCTAAACCAAAAATGACAAACATTAAAGGCAGTTTTCGTCTTTGCCAAAGCACATCAATTTGAGGTTTCACACAAGCATCCTTAAATATTCAATGTAATGTCTTAAAGGAGGCGATGTGGAGTAATGGATAGCGACTCGGATTACGGAATCGGATAGCCGAGTTCGAATTTCACTTGTATGCTAATACCCTTGGGAAAGGTATGAATCCTCTTCTTTTCCCCCCAGCTAGGGATAAATAGCAGAACAGCCTTAGATGGCAACTGGTCTACCGCTGAAAGAAATGGCCACCTACTGCCTCGTCAGTCATGTATCGAAAGATACATGAACGGCTAAGCGTGTATCACGTCTGGCACATAACTGACTGAATATCTTAAAATAAATGCTTATTTCAGGAGACTTCTTTATTGTGTTTAAATTTCATGATTTATTAAAATTTAAAGTTTACCTCAGTATTTTAGTTAATCTATAAGCGCGCCCTGAAGTAAACATTAACGTTAGTAAAAAAAAAAAAAAAAGTCTGAGAAACACTGACATCTTTTTATTTCTAATGTACTTCCTCGATTATACGGAATCCTTGGGAAAGTATGTTTGGATAAATGAAAACTCCGGATAATTGAAAACTCCGGATAAATGAAAACTCCGGATAATTGAAATTTCTGAACAATTGAAAACTCCGGATAAATGAAAACTCCGGATAATTAAAACATCGGATAATTGAAAATTCCGGATAATTGAAATCTCTGGATAATTGAATGCCTAACTTATCCAAAAAGTTATGAAGAAAAAGTCATTTTCTAAAAGCAATTTAATATTTATATCATTAAATAACATTTTCAAACGCTTTGTTCAAAGTTTTGTCCAGTTTATATTTTTATTTAAAAAATACAACATTCAGTCGCAATGTACAAAAACAAAAACAAAAAAAAAACAAAAAAAACAAAAAAAAAAAAAAAAAACAAAAAAAGTTCAATCTATCTTATTCAACCCTTCGCTAAATTCCCCACTATATTATGGCATATACATCTTTTAATGTTTCTATGTGCGTATAGAGAAAAACGTTAACATTTCGTTCCTGCGAGGATGGCCTAGAGGTAAGTTATCTGACTGATGTCAAATCGGGTTTCGATCCCAGCTTGAAGTAATCGGACGTCTAGCCACACCGAGGAGCTATGATACAGCGAAACAGTCTGTCTGTGGATGACTATATATATATATATATTCATCCATATTATATATGTATGTATGTTCGAGGTTAAAGGAAAACTGATTTTAAACCTCCGCTGTCTTGCGGCCATATTCTGTCGCAAGAAAGGTTTCGGGAGTAAACTCTGACGACAAATGCAGAGCCGGATGTTATGTTCAACTTCGTTCTGGCAACTCCAGCGACAAACGCCGGTACCAAACTGTATTGGCCTCTGACTTCCCCTTGGGCAACAACGATGGCATGGAAAAGGGTGATATACTGCATGGGTAGCCGCCGATCTCTCATAAAAACCCCTGCCCTGGGAGCAGATCCATGTTCTCTTGAAACCGACGGATGCCACACTACATTATTTCAAACCCTCTTCCAAGTTGTCCGTATAATCGAAGAATTTCTGTATTCATCTTCTTTTTCTTCCATCTTTTGGTTAAATAACAGGCTATTTTGGCCTTGGATGGCAGCCAGTAACAAACTGACATGTCCTTTTAGGACGTAGGCGATCATGGCTCTCCACAATTTCCTGTCCTTGATAGCGCATAATAAATTTTTTTTTTGTTATCTCCCCTAAAGAGTTCCATCATCCGTTTACTCAAGCTTACTAAGTAAGTTATGCGTTGTTTTCCTCTGTCCCTCTTGCCTTCAATCTGTCCTGTGAGCATTAAATTTTCTGCATATACATGTTTGTGTGGACATAATTACTTGAGGCGGTGATATGTGTGTTTTATGTTGTAGTTTTGTTGAAGTTATATTTTGGAATAGAGTTTGATTTCTTTAAGAAATTGTAGGATATTATATGGATTAATATCATGAAAGACCTCTTTCATCTTGATTGTGTGGTTGATTTTGTTTAGCGGCATATCAACACCTCTATGGGTTATTTAATACCGAAATCTAAATATTTTGAACACAATTTTATGGCTTCAACTAAATACATTTTAAACGCAATTGTATGCCTTCAACTACAGATAAAATGTATTGCTGCTCATTTTTCTATAAAATGTATTGATGATAATTCTATTATAATCAGGTATGTTTGGTAATTTTACGATAAATAGGTATTGGCAATTTATTTATATAAAACTTTATTGCTGGTATTTTTCCATAAAAATGAATTTTTATAATTTCATAGTGTTTTGTTTTTGTTTGGGGGTTCACTATTTACCCATAGGTGGGACCCACCTCGAGTCAGAGTGAACCTGGAAAGAACAGCAATTAAGAGGTGGTTCCAAGTTCCTCAAAACCTCCAGTCTCCTGATCAGAGGTCTTGCTGCTGGTTGTAGTTTATCGTCATACCCAAGACTTTATATACCGGGTGTAGCAGCAAAATTGTCCAAAGCGTGTAACGGTATGGGATAATTGTCCAGCCCACAAAATGTTTAATATTAAAAAAAAAAACCCAAAAAAACACTAAACTAATTGAGTTTCTATTTTCTAGGTTTTTAGATAAGACATCTTGACAGCATTTGTCGTAAGTATCACTGAAAAACTCTTTGAGTTATTCAGCTAGAAAGAGAACAATTTAAAATAATTTTAAGTCAGCCTCACTCTCTTCCTAACTGAACAATGGTGAGAGGAAAAAAGATCATTCAGGCCTTTAGTAATGGTACAAACATTCATACTCTGGCTTCCATCTTCAAAGACCATTCAAGAACCATTAAGAAAACGGTGAATAAGTTTAAAAAAGAGGGAGAGGTAGAAAGATAAACTGGATCAGTAGGTCACAACAGCAAAAGAGATCATCATTTCAACTTAGAGCTAAATACATTCTTATTATTCAAAGTAATGTCCAATAGTGTTATAAAAAACCCTTCCTAAGTGATCAATGGTGAGAGGAAAAAGATCATTCAGGCCTTTAGTAATGGTACGAACATTCATACTCTGTCTTCCATCTTCAAAGTCCATTTAAGAACCATTAAGAAAACGGTGAATAAGTTTTTTAAAAAAGAGGGAGCAACAGAGAGGAAAACTGGATCAGTAGGTCATAACAGGAAGAGAGATCATCATTTCAACTTAGAGCTAAATACATTCTTATTATTTAAAGTAGTGTCCAATAGTGTTATAAAAAGCTCAGAGAATTCCAGTAAGATATCTTTAATCATTTCTAAGATACAATGGTTCAAATCTTAATCTAACAATTTTGGACATTTTTGCTGTTACACCCGGTATGTGTGTTTGAAACAATATGTTTGAAGAATTAATCATTGCATGCAATTGATAAAAATATTTTCTGGAAGAAATTTATCATTTATATCATTAAATAACATTCAATCGCTTTGCTCAAGGTTTTGTCTAATTTATTTTTGATGAGGTAAATCCATAATCCATAATCCCCGGAATTACCAGTCTGTGATAATTCAAATGCATGTTTTCTTTCCGAAAAAATTGAGAAAGTTATGACGAACGTTGAGAATGGTCTTTTGTAAATTCTCACAACGCTTGTCTGCGATGAAATATTAAAATTGGTTTAGTTTGGATAATTGAAAATGAATGTTCGGATGATTTCAGTTTTTCTCTTAATTTTACGTCCGGATAATTGAAGTCCGGAAAATCGAGGAAATACTGTAATCAGATCGGACATTATTTTCCAAACAGACTCTAATTAATGTGTTCTCGTTTTTATTGTTATCCGCACAACGTTTCGGACATATACACACCGGCCTTCTTCATGGGCTTTACCTATCTGGAAACCGTCCGGTAATTTCAGATTAGACCCTTCGTTCAGTACGCAATTGTAGATAGTTCTCATTGTGCAGTTCATTGCTTCGAGCTTTGAATTTGGACATTGGGGTTTTTGGACTTCAACGTCGGCACTATCATTCTCATCCGCCTCCTCTTCAACATTTTCCTCCACGGTTATGAGTCCAAAGGCACCCTGTTCAATCACTTAGGCGTCCATAGCCATCTGAGAATTGTGCAAGCCACAATATCTGGCTTAACCAACCTGTGATTACTGAAATGCATGTACATCGCATGGAAAACAGCGAAGAAATTAACAATAATTTATGGAACCGATTTTATCAGCATTTATAGCAAACGTTGATAATGGCTTTCTAAATTCTCCTAAAGCTTGTCTGAGATGAAATGTTAGAATCGGTTTAGTTCGGATAATTAAAAAAAAAAAATGTTCGAACGATTTCAGTTTTTTCTCTTCATTTTACGTCCGGATAATCGAAGTCCGGGAAATCGAGGTACGAATAATCGAGGTAATACTGTACTTGAGTTAATGCTACTTCGGTTCTCTCTGCAGTATTTTATTCCTCATCCCACCGCTTTCTTTCTGTTTGTTTCCGCGTTTCTTTATTCCTCAACATCTTTCTCTTTCCCTTCTTTTTGTTTCTCTCATCTTTCATTTTCTCTCTTTATTCTCTTCAGCTTCTACCTCTCTTTCTCTTTTCTCCCATTCACTTCTCTTTTTTCTTTCTTTCTCTGTCTCCACTCGTTTATTTCACTTTATTTTTTGTCCCATTTTTTTGCTAACTGCACCCAGGCCCATCACAAGAATATTTTGGCTGGGGAGGAGTCTGCCTTTAAACCCGAGGGCAGCGAGTTAGAAAGTTTATATTAAAATTCACATGATTTTCACAGAGGAGCACCAAATTATTTTCAGGAGGGTGGGAAGTTCCCCTAACCTGGCGAACGGCGGGCTTCACTGCAACACAAAGCTAAACAGAGAGGTGAAGATTATGTTGTCCCCTTTTCCAAGTGAAGGAGGGGACACCTTAATTGCACTGAAAAGCAGCATTCAAAATCCTATTACTTGATTTCAAACAGGCCTGGAAATGCTCAACTCCTTTAGCCACCAAATAAGTACGAATAGAAAGATAATATAGTGTAGCATAGTCTGGAGTAACTTCCGAATCATTTACCTTTGGTATCAGCGAGAAATGCCCAAGTAATTCAGTCACTAATTAGGCATAGGGAGAATGTTCGTATTTTATTCGAAGGTTAGACTCGAACACCGATCTCCACCACCAATCGGAAATACACAGCCGTTTTAATCCCAAGTGAGGCCCCTTTCTTTCCTTTTTATCGTTTTATCTTCACTCTTTTTTTCTAAATGCATTCTTATTATGCTAATCAATGTTTGTGTCAATGAAGAATGTAGCAAATCTGAAATTAGGAACGGAGGAATGACTGTTTATGTAACAAGTAATGTCATGGATAGGATTAATTAATGAGACAAATACGTAAAGCCTTTATTCCATTAATAATTAGAGATAAACATAGCAAATACTAAACGCATACAAAGAAAATCCAATAGAAATGGTTTTAGTACTAAACTCTATTACAAACGATCATAGCATAAAAATCCATTATAAATGATTTTAATGTACAATGCATTGCAAATTATTTTTATATAAAAATACATTTCAAACAATTTAATATAAGATATTTATTTCAAACGAATTTAGAAAAAAAATGCATTTTAAACGATTTAAGTATAAAAATGCATTTCAAACGATTTTAATAGAAAATATTCTTGTCAAACTAATTTACTATAAAAATTCATTTCAAACGATTTAAGTATAAAAAATCCATTGCATAAGATTTTAATATAAAATATTAATTTCAAACGAATTTAGTATAAAAAATGAATTTCAAACGATTTAAGTATAAAAAATGCATTTCATACGATTGCAATATAAAATATTTATTTCAAACGAATTTAGTATAAAAAATGCATTTCAAACGATTTAAGTATAAAAAATGCATTTCATACGATTGCAATATAAAATATTTATTTCAAACGAATTTAGTATAAAAAATGCATTTCAAACGATTTAATATAAATATTCATTTTAAAGGAATTTATTATAAAAATGCATTTCATAAGATTTTAATATAAAATATCCATTTCAATCTAATTTAGTATAAAATATGCATTTCAATCGATTTAAGTATAAAATACATTTCAAACGATTTTATTATTAAAAAATACGTGCGAAATTGTTTAGTATAAGAATTACATTGCATGTATTGGTTTATTAAGCGAATCTTAGGCGCGGTATAAGGGCAAATGAGAGTAGCACACAATACTAAAATATTTACAACTCATTTCAGAATTAGCATGCATTCTAAATTATTTTCGTCTAAAGATGCATTGCAAATGATTTTAGTATTAAAATGCATTGAGATATACTTGCTGAAGAATGAAGATCAACAAACATGTACAAGATTCCAAGATGCACTCACAATGAAACACATTTTAACTGAATGGAATCATTTAACCCCTGTAAGACAGAAATACGACAAAGAATACAACATAATGTCCTATCTTAAAGAAATAGGTTTATATCAAAATATATAACTCCTACAATAGATAATGTACATACTATATTGCTAATGATTTCAATATAAAAATCCATTCGAATGATTTTAGTTTAAAAAACATTGTAAAGGTTTTTCCTATAAACAAGTATTGCAGAACCATTTAATACATAAATGTATTGCGAATGATTTTACTATAAAGATGCATTGCAATTTTTCATGAAAGGGCGTAAAAATTTACGTTCATTCTCATCATTTCATATAGAGTTACAGAGTAAATCGTATAAAAAACAGCGGCTCCTACTGCTATTAAGCATTACTCTTCAAGTATGAACTGAATTTTCCGAGCCGCTGGCGTATTTCGTATAGAGAAAAACGTTAAAATTCCTTTTCTGCCGAGCGACGATGGCCTAGAGGTAAGACATCAGACTAATGGCTTGAAGCAATCGGACATCTAGCCACACTGAGAAGCTGTGATACAGCGATACAGTCTGTATGTGGATGACTATATATATATATATATATATGAACATAAAGTCAACATAGAAGCGACAGTCTGTTTCATGCTTGACGCAATCGTCAAGCCACAGTGCTGTTATTTTTCTCGGCTATTTATATATACGTGTCAGTGGTGCATTGTGGGTAGTCTATTTTGGCGGTTATTTTACCACAATGCACCACTGTCCTGTATATATAAATAGCAGAGAAAAAAATAACAGCACTCGTGGCCTGACGATTGCGTCTAGCATGAAAAACAGACTGTCGCCCTAAGTTGACTTATGTTCACTTTTATATATTTACACAAGCTCTATCTCTGATATTGAGCAGTTTATCCCATAAATATAGTACACTTTAAGACTATATATATATATATATATATATATATATATATATTACATTTCACGTGTCGGGTACTGACGTGATGTAAGCTTGTTAGAAAGCTTATCTCGCTAAACCAATTACGACTGAACAGCGAGTTCAATTCTCACTAGGTGCCCCATACTTTCGGCCTTGAGCCACATCTAAACTACATTAAGAAAATCAACATTACATTTCACGTGGTATAGAAAATTTGTGAAAAGCTTTCTATTGTATTTTAATTTCGATTGCTATTAATGAAATATTTTGAAATGTTCTTCTGGCAATTTGCTTACTACTACTCAATTATTTTGTACAACCAGAAATTGTTTCAATCTGTTTCTGTACTCATAAACTAATCTATTCTTTTGCATCCTTTGCATAGTTTGAATTAATTTCTGCACTCACAAACTATTCCATTATTTTGCACCCGCAACTCGTTTGCTTTATGTCTGCACTGATAAACTACTCACTATTTTGCACCCTAACTTGGTTTCAAGTAATTTCTGCACTAACAAAATACTCTACTATTTTACACCCTCAGTTTGGTTTGATTTCATTATTTAACTCACGGTTTAATCCATTTTATACAAATTTTGTCGTCTACTTATTTTCAATTGAATCCTTTCATATTCACGGATAAGCTTTTTGCTGTCATTATTAAAGAAAGAGAGAAAATTACCGTGTTCATACGTATTATTTATTCTAATTACTTTCGACATTAGCACGATGTCATCATCAGGGGGATTTTTTTCAAAACAAATACTGTTCATCATTTCCAAAGACAAAATTGCTGTGTTCATCTGAAACTCAGTGTTTTCACTTCACTAGTAAAAAACTTTAACTTTCATATGAACACAGAACACAGTAAGCAAATTGCCAGAACATTTCAAAATATTTCATTAATAGCAATCAAAATTAAAATACAAAAGAAAGCTTTTCACATTTGAAAATGATGAACACCACAATATTTGACTTGAAAAAATAACACCCTAATGATGATATTGTACTAATGTCGAAAGTACTCGGAATAAAATAATATGTATCAACACGGTAATTTTCTCTCTTCCTTTAATAATGAGACCAAAAAGCTTGTCCGTGAATATGAAATGATCTAACTGAGAATAATTGGACAAAACTTGTCTGAATTATTCAATGAAACATGTCTCCCCACCACACACGCACACACACACACACACACACACACACACACACATATATATATATATATATATATATATATATATATTATGATAACCCTGTAAAATGTTTGTCAAGTAGCCAAGTGTTATTGCATGTCTATGATTTCGGCTAAACTTGTCCGAAATAGACTAACATCACAAGGGGCTAAGATCGATGGTTCATTGTTGTAATTAATTTCTTAGCCAGGAAATCACCAACGCCAAACGCATAATGCGTAGGAGCATTGTCATGGTGGAGAACTGTACTGTCAGCCCAGTTAAAAGGTCTTTTCGCTCTCGTTCTCCCAGTGAATGCCAGAGGGTCGAGACAACCTGTTAATTAACCCATAACTTGAACAGGAAGAAAAGATTGGGTTCATGCCTGTCTGAAGAGAATTACTGTTAAGTGAATATGGACGGCCTTAATAAAAGTAAAACATGTTAGATTGATAAACATTTCCTATTTGTTCTCCATATTATTTTTCTGTCGAATTCCGTTTCACATTTCATACCATATATATATATATATATATATATATATATATATATATTAATTGATTTAAAATAGGTTTTTTTTTGCTACACAGTTTTTACCATGATTCAAAAATGGAAGCTAAAAGCCCCGAATTTAATTTTGTAATTAAATTAAAGTCATTAGTTCCATTTTATCCTCAAGCGAATTTTGGGTAACTTTTAAAATTACTGGGTTTTAAAGACACAGCTAAAATCATAATTCACGTTTCCAAGGTTACAGATAATTACAAAATTAAATTCGGGTCTTTTAGCTTCCATCATGGTTAGAACTGTGTAGCGAAAAAAAACATATTTTAAATCAATTAATTTATAATATTAATGCTCTGTAAATTTACATTGAGCACTATTTTGTAAAAATAAAATTATCTATAAGAACACCGGATTATATATCTTACTGTTCTTTCTTTTTATTTATATATACATACATACATACATGCATACATACATACATACATACATACATATATATATATATATATATATATATATATATATATATATATATATATATATCCAGGTAAAAATCTGTGGATAATTAATCCAAGTGAATCGTAATAATATAAAATATTAAAACTGGTCCACAAACAGAGCTCAATGTATTTATTTACAGAGCATATATAAATAAATTAATAGAAATGAAACTCAAAAATACCCCATCAGTATGGCCATTTCACCCAGCAAGAAATTAACCGTCCGAGGTTTAAACATCGGAAGATTAATTTCTTGCGGGAAATGGCCATAGAGATGGTGTATTTTTTTGAGTTTCATTTCTATGTAGTATATATATATATATATATATATATATATATATATATATATATATATATATAAAGTGAGACAGTTTAATTGGCGAAATGACCCTGTAAAATGAAAGCTTGTAAAGTTTTCCGCTGCCATTTTCCGTGTTATTGACTTGTTGTTCAGCCATACCTTTCTGTTCAAAGAACGAATAAGAGGAAAATCAAGAAGAAGAAGAAGAAGAAGAAGCAGTAGCAGTAGCTTCTTTACTTTCAATTGTTCAGGTCCCCCCACCCCCTTGTTTCTCTATTTAACAACAGTCTGCAGAATTTGCCTGCATTGTTCTGGAACGTACTTTACTTGTATAACTCAATTGTCTGTCAGTATATTTTAAGCTTATTCTTTGATAAAGTTTTTATTTAATTCTTCTGTTACAGCTGTCGATTATTTGTCATCTTTTTATATTGTTGCCAATTCATCGCATGGTTGGCCTTTCTCATTCTTTTAATCTTTTTATTAGACTTGTCATAATTTCCGAGCCTCATATCGGAACATTTTAAAAATCAATTCACTCCAAGCAAGGCGATAATGCCATTAAGATGCAAGGGGTTACTGGGAGTGAAAGAGAATTAGAAGACTTTAGAAGGAACCTGAAACCAAATACTAAACAGAAAGCAAGGGGTACACCTCTACTCCTGTTCAAAAGACCGTGGAGATGTTTAAACTGGGTGATAGGCTATCTGCTCTTATATTCAGTTTTTATTATTAGTTTAATTTACATGTAACCAAGATCCTCTTAAGTTTCAAGACTATCTATCTATCTATCTATCTATCTATCTATCTATGTTCATTATCTATCTCAGTCTGTTCTTATCTATCTATCTATCTATCTATCTATTTCAGTTTGTTCATATCTATCTATCTATCTATCTATCTATCTATCTGTTATGATGTTGATTTGGGGTTAGTAGAGACAAACGCCAAATAACACGTAACAATAAAAAGGGTTTTAATAGATTGGTAAAAAGGTACAGAAATCGCCTGAGTAGTCAATAACTAGCTCATCTAAGAACTTCTCTGTCTATCTGTCTTAGTATTTATCGATCCACCCACGAGGATTGAATATGGCACAAGGCCGGTTTAATGTGGGTATCTCCGAGCCCGTAGGCTCGGCCAAAAATATAGCCTTTGAACCCGCCTAGACGGGTTCAGGCCCTGTCTACCTCCCCGGACGAAACCTTGCCCTTCGGCAAAGCTTCTGGTTCCTCTCTGCTAACGCAGAGAGTTCGACAGACGTCGCTTACAATCAAAGACTGTATCACGACGCAGCTAGACTCGGAGGTCTTACTCTCTCTGTCTATCTGTCTTCCCCCATGTCAACTGACATGCCACTATTTAAAGTCTTTGTTCACAGACGCAGACAAGTTCATCTTCAAGAGGGGTGGTAGGTTTCCGACACAACACTATCTATCACACACACACACACACAAATAAACAAATGTACAAAACAATACTGAAGAAGTGTGTCTTTAATATACGATCGGGCTTCTTCAACCTCTCACCCTTCCTTAATAAACTGTCGTTGAAACAATGTGAAATCTTAAATGAATTTACAACATAGCCAGAAAGTTTTTGCTGGTTTTGATTTATTAGGAAAAAAAGAAGGTATACAGAAATCCAGAACCTTTTGCAAAAGTTCATCCATCTGTGCCATCCCCTCGCGGTAAAATCAGCTGTCTTTATTGCAAAGGAGTCTGTGTATGCCCTCCACAAGTGTGCCTAATTTGCGAAGGATTTCCCACGAACGTGGTTGTCCATGGAATGGAAGAGGTGCTTAATCTGTTGCAAGGTCCGTAGAGTAAGGTAGATGGAATAATGTCTTCCAGCCAAGTCGCCATAGGTTATATCTGGCCACCCGTGCCAAACGGGGCCTAGCATTGTCACAGAGGAGCATTGCACGCTTGCAATTAATCAATATTCGGTCCTTCTGTTTCAATGCCTATTGCGCATGTTCCAACTGTGGGTACAAGTCCGCAGTGATGGTTTGGCCCGTGGTAGCACCTCATAGTGCAACACTTGTCGACTGGTCCGCCAGATACAAAGTATGATCTTGCATCGGTGTAGAGGTGGTCTTACGGTGTGATGCACAGGATCTTGTGGTGATAACCAATGTCTGGCACGCTTGGGTGGGTCATACAGCACACACTTTTCGTCACTGATGAGCACTCGATCGAATATGGGCACGTTGCGGTGCCGAGAAAGCAATGAAAAAAAAAGCCTTTCAATCGTGGATGCTTGTTGGCTACCGACAGTCTATGGACAAAACAAAGAAGTTTCTAGATATATTATTTGTGAATAATATATTTCTCTGATGATATGACCAATTACCGAAATGTTGATTTATACCTTTCCTAAATTCTTTAGTGTGAGCTGAGTGTATGACACCTGAGCTGAACAAAGATATTCCGCTTTGTCTGCCAGAGAGATTTTCTGAAAATATTTGGGGATGGGACAAAGCAAGGAGACGCGAACTAACGACATTCCCGAGGGTGTTAGTGCTAAGTGAAGAAAAAAACAAAATAAACAAAAAAAACCAAAAAAAAAAAAAAAAACCGCTCAACTGAAATTTGATCTTGGTTGCCGTTCCTTTTTCGATGATAAAGACATTTTTTTTTTTCTGAAAATATCTGGTGAGAGAGACAGCACAAGGATATAGATTCTTCCCTAGAGTATTAGCGATAAGTAATCCGCATCAACTGATGTTTAATTTTGCTTTGGCATTTCTGGTTTCTATGCCGGAGACACTTTTTGTGTGTGTAAAAAGCTCTGTGATTGGACAGAACTTAGAGATGTGGCTTCATGTCTTTCCCAAGGGCATTAGCGCGAATCTCTATCTATAAAAGGCAGGATGTATGTGTGTGTGTGTGTGTGTGTGTGTGTGTGTGTGTGTGTGTGTGTTGCACCAAAATTTACATGCACATGCTCCGAGTTAGCGGAAAGGCCAAGACCGACTTTGCATTTCCCAACTTCCATCGATAGTGGAAACAATCGATTTTTTCATGCTTCTACGGCACTTTTCATGTAGTTTGCGACCATTTTTTACTGGCCAGGAATAGACAGAAAGATTCTATTGGCCAGCGTGAGAGCCAACAGTTGACTGACACGAATGTTAACTAGTATGCCAAAAAAATCGATAGCTGCATTCGTCACAAGTGGGAAAAATTTAAATCTTCATGGCACTTTACTCCAATTGGCTCATTCGCTTGCTTAAGCTCAACGTTGATTCTGTTCCGCAGAACTGGGTTGGGTGTGAAAAAGTATTTGTTGTTAACATTCTTTTTTCATTCGGTTTTTCCAGTTACGAGTCCTTTTTTAAAGCTGATCGTTTTATGTTCATTTTGTTTAGTTCTTTTTTCGTAATAGATTTTATGTTTAGTATAGAGCTTAGAAAAAATTGGCAGTGTGAGATAGGCAAGAAGTAAGGCATGTAGCAACATCAACACGGCAAAGGGCACTCTTTTAAAGGCAAAAATATTTTAAGTCAAGTGATAGCGATTGCTGTATGAGTCGTACGATTTTTGAATCAAGCACGGGCAACGCCAGGCAACGCCAGGCAACGCCAGGCAACGCCGGGCCATGTTGCTAGTAAATTATAAAAAGCCCGGATGTACGAGCAATGTGACAATATAGCTGAATGATTCTTGACTTTCCCAAGCACATTAACGTTTAGTAAACATAACAAGACAACTCTAATTTGAATTGGTTTCAACACTTTTTTTTTGCGTTGATAAAGAGTTTTATATTTTTTCTTTACCAGAAATAACTTATAATTCTGCTTGTCCTTTAGTTAGCAAGCACATTACGTTACACCCTGAGAATACCTCATAAATAATGGATTATTCCGTTTTTATCGCATGGAAAGACGGAAAAGCCATCAGAGACGCTACTTGGTTTCAGCTATAGAAAGAAACACCCTCCCAATATCTTATAAATAATGAACTATTCCGTTTTAATCGCAAAGAAAATCGGAAAAAAACATTTCAGAGACACTGTTTGGTTTCAGAGAAAGAAATAAAGACAGAAAGAAAGTTACGCCCTTCTAATTCCTCATAAATATTGGACTATTCTGTTTTCATTGCGAAGAAAGAAGGAAAAGATATATCAGAGACGCTTGTTTGATTTCACTGAGACAAAGAAAGAACTAACGAAAGGAAGAAAGAAAGAAGTTAAAATAGAGGAGTCGATAACAGCCTTACGTCTGCTTCAGTGAAATGAAAAAACTTCAAATCTTTTCATTTGTACCCTCTTACTTCTTTAAATAATGACCTGCATTCATATTTATGATTGTTATTACACTATTTTGTTAATGACGTTAAGCTCAAATATTTAATGAAACAACAGATGAATGTCCACGGTTATTTCATAGTTGTAGAACTAGTCAGGATTTTATTCAATCCTTAACTTAACGTGATTCATCAGAACATTCAAATAAGAAAACCGTGATATTTTATCGTGTATTACTAGTTAAAGATTAATATTTTATTAGAATATTAAAGATTAATATCGGTTTAAAATCTTTTAGATATTTTAAAAGATTAAAATTTATTGAAAATTGTCTAGTTTCTGAAGAAGTTCGCGTCCGTCGAAATATATTTATTACTTCATTAAGATTTTTGTTTTATTTTTAAGTTTAATGATTTTCCCGCCGCTTTTTCTTCTCTTTGCTTCGTTTTTTTTTTTGCTTCACTTTTTCTTTCGTTTTCTTTTTCTTCATTTTAAGTGAGTTTACACTTCATATTCTGTAAATTTAGTGACTTCGCTCCTCACTGGCAGCTCTTTTGTCACCTTGTGCCACGCCACTAAGCTGAGTACGGTAAATGGACACACACATGAAGAAAATCAGATAGATAGAAATGAAGACTGACACCACACACACACACACACACACAGACACGTATCTATCTATCTATCTATCTATCTATCTATCTATCTATCTCTCTCTCTCTCTCTCTATATATATATATATATATATATATAGATAGATAGATAGATAGATAGATAGATAGATAGATAATGAAGAGACTGAGATAGATATGCAAAGGCTTAGATAGATAGATATGAACTGGGATAGATAGATAGATAGATAGATAGATAGATAGATAGATAGATACCTTAGAGTAGTAGTCAAAAGTCAAATCCAGCAAATCATAGATAGATAAATATTGACAAACATATAAACGGATAGATATGCATGAACAGATAGTAATTTTTAAAAATCATTTCTCCAGGCGATAGAGCCCCAAAGCAAGGTGTTACCGAGAGTGAAAGAGTCTCAGAAACCTTTAGTGAAGCGAAAAGACAATAAAAGGACAGGATTCTAAAAAGACAGAAAGTGGCGATTGACATCGCATTTAAATTTCTGAAAATCGTAATTGACAGGAAAGCAAGAAGCCGGAAGACATTACCACAAGCGAGAAGCATGGGAAAGAAACTGTCAGAACAGAAAATGATGAGATTTAGCTGCGCTTAAATTCGTGCAGTCGAGATATCTAGGGAGAAAGCTCATCAGAATAATTACTGCAGTGGGAAAATGGCTGAAGCCAAGATGCTATGTCAGGACATTGCTGATTCTTCTTTGGATTTTATGAAGAATCTCTAGATACATAGCAGAAGCACCAGTTCCTACTGATTACCCAATTATTGTGACCTTATGCGAGACAAAACTAAGCTTAGTATATATATTGATTCACAGTCTTTCTTGCAGAGTCCCAAATTCATAACACCTTTTGCATACACATGTAACGTCACCTTTCTTTCTTTTGTTATTTTTGTCAGTCATTGCGACATTCCTTCAATTCTAGCGAAAAGAACCTGGGTTTAGATGTGAACTTGTTACATACTTTTTTAAATTAAAGTCGGCCCAATTCAAAGCACAAGAGCCACTCAAGTAAGAGGGTTATTAAATGGAATGTGTGATATGAACGTAAGGGGAGTAAATTGGAAGTGAAAGTTATAAGTATACGGATGATAGATATCGGTTGGTCCTAAATGCGAAGAGGTTAAGATTTAGGGAAAGTATTCACGCGGGAGCCTGTTCTTAAGAATGGAATATGGGTGGAATGTGGGGGATTCAACCTTGTGGAAGAAGTAAGGTGGGTCTTGGTTGCAAAGGCCTGAGAAGTCGTTACTAAAGAATGGCGCTCACCATGGAAGTAGCAATAGGCTGGCGACGTTGAGATGGACAAACATGTTGATCTTGGTAGATATGAGAACTTGGAAGATATGAGGATGTGGCGAAACGTGTCAGTACAGACGCAAAAGAGGGCCCGGGTCGCGTGCTGACATGTCTGTCAAAAGCATTTTTACCTCCGGGTTTTACCAGTTAGTAGCAGAACAGCTTGGCATGACCAGATACGGGCCTCTCTACGACTTTTTCAGATCCAGGTCTTTTCCAACAGTCTCATGCCAATAAAAGCAATAGAAAAACCAGCAGTTGGCGAAACTCAGTGTCTTATAAAGACGTTCCCTTGACGTATTTTGTTCCGAAAATCTCGTGCCATCCGTCATGCTGTGGTTTCTGAGTCAGTGTTGTTTCTTTGCTGTTGTCTCTTTGCCCTTCTCTGTCTGTTAACTCCAACGCAAGACAATAAAGCCACTAAGACGCAAGGTGTTACTGAGTGTTAGAAAATATGAGAAAAACTACTAATAAGGAGAGAGGACAATAAAAGAACAAGAATTAAAAAGATAGAAGATAACGATTGACATTGCATTTAAAACTTTGAAGGTCAAAGTTGACTAGGGAGCAAGAAGCCGGAAAAGAGTTCCACAGACGAGAAAAGCATAGAACTTACGGTTACGGTTATCTCTATCAATTTCAACTGTAAAAGGATGAGACCTCACCGCCAATCTAGTGCTGCGCTTAAATTCATAAACTCTAGGTACAATAGAGGAAAGTTAATAAGAATAATTACCATGAAAATTTTTATAGAAAACGTAGTGGAAAGTTATGTTACGGCGGTGGGATGGGGACTGTTGGTTTCTGGGAGAGAACGTATAATTTTAGAAACGGTTCTGTGAACATGTGTAAACGGTTCACACGAACCCAATTACTGTGTCACCTGCGTATCCGGAAGTCGGAATTTTGAAAACTGAATACTTGTCTATTTCTACACCGGTGCGTAGGACTTCCAAATTGTCGCCATGAAAACAAATCGAACGGTTTCTATTTTATTTCGATTAGCTGTGTACAGTTTGGTTAAATAAAAATCCTGTTGATCTTTATTGAAAGTGATCGCTACATGTATGACTGGCCGCGCGGATCTGAGTCCAATCCAGGGTAAGACGATAAACTACATCCGCGTCCAGGGTAAGACGATAAACTACATCCGCGTCCTGGGTAAGACGATAAACTACATCAGCGTCCTGAGTAAGGCGATAAACTACATCTGCGTCCTGGGTAAGACAATAAAGTACATCCGCGTCCTGGGTAAGGCGATAAACTACATCAGCGTCCCGAGTAAGGCGATAAACTACGCCCAACAGCAAGTCCTCTGATCAGGAGGTTTTGAGGAGAGTGGAACCACCTCTTAATTGCTGGTGTTCCCAGGTTCCCCCTGACCCGGGGTGGTAGCACCTGTTAGGGTCCCAGCTTTAGGCAAATAGTTAACCTTCAAACTGGGGTCAAAACAATATAAGTGTAATAATAGGTTTTAATACCAGTAATATATTTTTGTAAAAAAGTATTATCAGCAATAAATTCTTGAAGAAAAAATTATTTTCGGCAATACATTATGACCAGCAGTACATTTCTGATGAAAAAAATATTATCAACAATAAAAATCTTGTCATTAAATAACTCATTGAGGTTGATATGCCGTAAAACAAACCAAACCAAATAATGGCATTTCATTATAACTTTAAATAGAAACATGTAAAAAATGTCTTCGGAAAATCTAAACCTCATGGAAGAAGCAAAGCGCGTTTGCATTTTTTTCCAATGAAAAGAACCTTAATAAAATTTAAGTGAAAAATGTTAAAGAACCTTAAAATTCAAAGTAACAAGGAGACCAAGATTCCTAAATACCATTTTTGCGTTGTGAATTATAAACCCAAAAGTTTGTTTTTATAATCTACATAAAAATAATATAGCAACTCAAAATAAATAAAATTCTTATAGTTATTTACTTACTTGTATTAAATAAGATAAATGATATTCCAAATGTAAGGAAAAATATTCTTAAGCCAACAACACTGGTGGAATAGGTAGCTGAAACTAAAATGTCCTGCTACTTGCATTGGCCTCCAGTTCTGTCCCTTTACGATATTATGACTTGGCCATTTAATATAGAATGCCATGATTGCAGCCCCAAAAATATTGAGTGGCAAACGAAAGGACCAAGAAACACTGCATAAGATGACAAATAATATAGCAACTCAAAATAAATGCTTACTTCAATTAAATAACGTAATTCCCAAAAAATATTACCATCAATGTATTTTGAAAAAAAAAATTAGCAGCAATAAAAATCTTGTCGGCATTGAATAACCCATTGAGTTGTTGATATTCCGTAAAAAAAATAAATCCAAACACTGATCTACAAACTGATTTCTTACAAAGAATACATATTTTATTGATACGAACCTATCCTAAAAATTTTGTCGGCATTGAATAACCCATTAAAGTGTTGATGTGGCGTAAAATAAAACAAACCAAAAGCAGATCTGAGTCTACCTCTCTGCTTAGGTAATCCCTGTTACAAACTCGAGCACCCCCTTGCATTTGTTCAACGCCCAAAGCCAACCTCTTGTTTATACGGCAACTAGGCTGAGATGACCGTAGTTACAGTTTCTGGAAGAGAATATATAATTAGTCGTGATCAACAATCTGAATAAGACCAGTACGCTCAAACCCTCAGTCACGATGACTTGTGACTTTGTGCTAGCACAATCATCGACGGCTTCTGATGTTTCGCTTACCCAATTTCACCCAAAAGGGTTAATATAGTTTTCAAAGAAGAAAATACACACTGGGATCGTTTCACCAGGCCTATAGCATCAAGAAATCACCTTTATGACAGATCGACATTAGTTAAGTTCGAACTCGCTACTCATGGTTTGAAAACTAACGTTCTACTTGTTACGCGCCTATATTGCTTCGCGCAAGAACAGCATTTATATGAAAATATTTATTTTCTTCTCATCGTTGTGCTGTTTGTCGTCGCCGTCATCACAGATTCCCACTGTTTTAGTCAATTCTTGTTCTTATTGTTAGCGAGAGTTTAGCTTCAATTCAACACAAAAGCCAAATGAAAGTTGTGTTGTGACAATTTTCTAAGGGGAGAAGGTCTGTCTATTTGCCATTAAAATAAGCATTCCACCCCGACATTTAAGTGCATTGTCCTACCGACCGCTAACACCGAAGGGAAACAAACAGCTGTCAAGTACACAAACTCTCACTGTCACTTCTGTTATTATCACCGCACTCATTGTGTTCTTAATTCTATTATGGAAACGCTTCCACATTTTATTCATCGTCTTGTATATAATTTTCATTCTGCGTTTCTGTTGTAGCATACCTATGGACGATAATAGGTATGTCCGTATTCACATAAATACAATAATAAATACTGTTTGTTGGTCTTGGATTCGTCTCCGGCTGTGTTGGTTGAACTCTCTGCCTTCTTTTTGCCCAAGCCTACGGGCTCGGATACCCCACGTTAAATTCGGCCTTGTGACACATCTGACCGTGTGGGGCGGTTGGCAAATATCCTTTAGTCCGAGATTCGTCTCCAGCTGGGCTGGTCGAACTCTCTGCCTTCGGGAAGAGAGGAACCCAGACGAAGCTATGCCGAAAGGCAGAGTCACGTCTGGGGTGGTAGACAGCTACCCGACTCCGTTTTTTACGGGGTCTACGAGGAATTTTTGCCCAAGTCTACGGGCTCGGATACCCCACGTTAAATTCGGTCTTGTGCCACATCTGACCACGTTGGGCCGTTGGTAGATATCCTGCAGTTGGAGATTCATTGTGGAATTCACTTGACTCACTTCTAGCAGTTGACTACTACTTCTACGCGCTGCTGGCGAATCTTATATGTGTTGTTCGTGTCCTAAGTATTATCGCTCATTACTAACCGATTTAAAAAAATACTAATTTCAATAAACAAATATTGAAATAAGAAAAATTTAACTTTAAATTTAGGTTTAGTAGTTTAATCACTTGAAATTCAGTGGAAATTATTAGTCCTACTCTACCTTATAATACTGTTAATAGCATAAATCGATTGAGAAAATCGGAGAGCCGAGTTCGAATTCCAGTCAGATCCATTACATTCACTTACATGCGAATACCCTTGGGAAAGGTATGAATCTTGTTCTTCTTCCCCACCCCCAACCATGGGTAAGTAGCAGGAGAGACCGAGTTCTCTAGCCTTGGATGGCAACTGGTCTACTGCAGTAAGAAATGGCAAACTACTGCGGTAATAAAATCTGCCTCATCAGTCATGTATCGAAAGATACATGATCGCCTTAGCGTGTATCAAGCATGGCACATAACTAACTGAATTAAAATACTTAAAGTATTGCATGTTACTATTTTTACTAGTACGTTTTTGGCCAAATGTCCGTTCGGCCAAATGTCTCTCGGTCAAATATCCGTTCGGCCAAATATCCGTTCGGCCAAATGTCCGTTCGGCTAAATGTCTCTCGGCCAAATATCCGTTCGGCCAAATATCCGTTCAGCCAAATGCCCGTTCGGCCAAATATCCGTTCGGCCAAATGTCCGTTCGGCCAAATATCTGTTCAGCCAAATATCCGTTCAGCCAAATGTCCGTCCGTCGGCCAAATGTCCGTTCGGTTAAATGTTTGTCGGTTGGGCAAATGTCCGTCGGCCAAATGTCTTTTCGGCCAAATGTTTCTCGGCCAAATGTCCTTCTGTTGGCCAAATGCCTGTCGGGAAAATGTCCGTCTACTGCATAGCGCGCTTTCAAGTAAACATTTTATGGACAAGTTCCAGCTGCTGGACGTATTATCGTGTATTTAGTGTTTCATTTCGTTTTAAGAACCCTAAATGATCCCATGGAGCACAGTTGTCGGGGTCAGGTGTGGAGATTTAGTCTTGAAAATCTACCGCCCTTTGCGCTAGACTTTGTTGTATGTTAGTGTACGGCAAATGTATTCTTAACTGCCACGGATGATGAGGAATTAAGATGATACATTCGCCATTACAATTGGTTCAACAAAATGGAAATTACTTATATCAGTCACTTATGTGCTATGCGTGATACACGCTTAGGCGATCATGTATCTTTCGATATATGACTGACAAGGCAGATTTTTTACCGCAGTAGTTTGTCATTTGTTTCTACGGTAGACCCGTGGCCATCCAAGGCTATAGAACGCGGTCTGTCTTGCTATTTACCCATAGCTAGGGTGAGAAGAAGAGGATTCATACCTTTCCCAAGAGTATTATCTAATGGATTCGACTTGTATTTGAACTCGGTTTATGATGGATATATAAAGATTTACTTTTCTTTACGGAGAAGATCTTATTTGTGTTGGAATTTGTGTGTAATAAATATTCTGCCGAGGATTTTAACTTAATCTTGTCATTTATTTCTAAAAAGACAAAAAGTCTGCTATTTACCTCGTCGCTAATTCTCGATGGCTGATTTTTGTACATACAAGATGCGATGGATAAATTGTCATCTACATTACGCAAAAATGAAAACAACACTGACATCTCATTTTAACAGACATATTTAGCAAAATTACACAAAAATATCTTGAAATACTATATTAAATTTATTCAATAAAATCGCCATTGGCTTCAACCACAGCCTCAAGATGACGTCAGAACCTTCCTGCAACTCTTTTGGACGGTCTCCTTGTTTAAGTTGGTGAATACAGAAATAATCCTTGTCTTCAGTTCATCTTTGGTGCTAAAAGGAGTTTTGTTGATCTCTCGCTCAACTGCACCCCATGTTTAGAAATTAATGACCAGGAATTTGTAATCTGGGGAGTTAGGTGGCCAGCTGTAAGAGGTGATGTGGTCGCAGAAATTGTCTGACAGCCATGATTGGGTTCCCCTGCTTGTGTGTCATGGTGCAATATCCTGTTGCCAGACATAGGGTCTTCCAGCAGCCACCCTCTTGACTCAGGGCAGCTCTATCTTCTCAAAGGACGATGTAGGCTTCCGTGTTGAGTCTGAGGCCCTGTTGGAAAATGAATGAAAGCATAACGTCGTCATCGCTAGTGACAAATTCAAACACTTTCGTAATCACCATTAGACTCATCCAACTCTTTCTGAATCCTCTGCACTGTCCACAGATTGACAGCCAAACACACTGAAATTTTCATATTGTTTCTTCTGGCACGAATGCCAAACAGTACAGCATGCCGTTTCTAAATTTCTGGCGAAGTGAATTTCGTCATGGGGGCTTTTTTTTCTCACAGACGGTGCCCAACTGACCCTACTATACTTTAAAGTCAACACAATAAAAAACAAAACAAATAACGAGCATGTGCGAAATTAAAAATATAATCATAAATATAACATATTTTAGAACTATATTTTATGATATATATATATATATATATGGTTTCCCGCCATAGCCACCGAAACCGTGAGATCACCCCTGGTCGGCGGCTGATGAAGTCAGGGTATCGAACGTGCTAACACACGTTGTATGTTAAAATATATATATATATATATATATATATATATATATATATATATATATATATATATATATATATATATATATATATATATATATATATATGAAAGAATTAATGGTGTTACAAGGAATAATGTTAGTCTCACACATAATAATCAAGGGGGGTTAGGTGGTCAGATGTAAGGGGTGATGTGGTCGCAGAAATTTATCCTTGTAAATCTACCGCCTTTTGCATCAGACTTTGTTGTATGTTAGTGTAAGGCAAATGTATTCTTAACTGCCCCGGATGATGAGGAATTAAGATGATACATTCGCCATTAAAATTGGTTCAACAAAACGGAGATTACTTATGACTAAAATGTAATGGTTTATTTCTCGGGGTTCGGGGAAAAGAGGTCATTTTATACATTTCCCAAGAGTGATTTACGCGTAAGTGAATATAACAAACCAAGCTGAAATTGGAACCCGGCCCACCACTTAACAATTCCGAGCCATTACCCATGACACCACCCGCCCACCCAAGCTTACAGCACTTGATATTTCCAAGCGGTTCCCCATCTAGGTACTAACCAGGATCGACGTTGCTTAACCTCGGTGATCGTACGGAAACCGGTGTTACAACCAGATATAGCCATAAACTTGCGGACGGGTCTTTGATACTTTTTGACCAAAGATCAGCATGTCTTGATGTAAAAGACTTTTCGACGAACTCTTGATTTTGGTTTTCCTCAGAGAAAATTTTCCGCGATCAAAGCGTTTTGAAGCGATCTAAAGAAGATAAAGAATAAATTGGATAAAGACAAACGGAAATCATTTATGACTCAACCTGATACAAAGTAGATAAAATAGGTCAAAGGTCTTTGCGCAACTTTCGACTTTGATGATCAATGTAAAGTCGTAAGCTAGCGCCTGACTGACCTGCCATTATTAACGTTGTGATAACTTCTAGTTTGGTAAACGCTTTCGACCGTATCACGTTGAAACGCCGATTCTTTTACGATCGGCGAAGTTAAGCAACGTCGAATCCTGTCAGTATGTAGAAAAGTGACCACTTGGGAATACCAGGTGCTGTAAGTTTGGATGCACGGATAGTGTAATGGTTAACGGCTCGGAAGTTGAACTCGGAAAGCCGAGTTTTAATTCCAGTTGAGTTCGTTAGATTCACGCACAAAACATTCTTGGGGAAGATATGAATCCATCTCTTCTCTTCCGCCAACTATGGGTTAATTAGTAGGACTTGTATCAGTAAATCCTTATTACTCCCCCTCAAAAAAGTTCGTACAATCTAAAATTATTTTCTGGCTTTAAATAACCTGCAGAATAGAATTCACGTACCTCTCATACTATTGATAGGCAAATAACGAAAAATATACCAAATTAATAACAGAATTATTATTATTATTATTATTATTTCCTTGGGTTTTTGTTTTATACACATGTCCTTCGGGGTCCCAACCGGAGACCTAAGGTCAGATATGGCTTCATGACATTTTCCACTGTATTTTTCATTTTTGTATAAAACGAAAACTAAAAAAAAAATTATTATTGTTGTTGTAGCATACCTACAGACGGGTATATCGCCATTCACATAAACACAGTAGTAAATACTGTATGTTGGTCTGCAGTTGGAGTTTCGTCTCTAGCTGTGCTGGTCAAACCCTCTGCCTCCGGGCAGAGAGGATCCCCAGATGAGGCTATGTCTCGTTTCGGGAAACAACTACCCGACCCTGTTTTATACGAGGAATTTTTGGCCGAGCCTACGGGCTCGGATACTCCACATTAAATTCGGCCTTGTTTCACATCTGACCGCGTGGTGCGATTGATAGATATTCTCCAGTTGGAGATTCATTGTGGAATTCACTTGACTACTTCTACACACCGCTGGCAAATCTTATATGTGTTGTTCTTGTCCTAAGTATTATCGTCCATTACCAACATTCGTTTGATTATTCTATTAAGTAACCTTCCCTAGGTTACAAAATTATTATTATTATTATTATTATTATTATTATTATTATTATTATTATTATTATTTCCTTTGATTTCTATTTTATACACATTTTCCTTCTGGGTCCCAACCAGAGACCTAAGGTCGGAAATGGCTTCATGACATTTTCCACTGATCATTTTTTTTAAAAAAAGAAACACCCCCACAAAAAAGCCTAAGATTACACACATTTTACATAGATAAGGCGCTTCGTAAACGTCAGCTGTACTTGTGAGTACATTTTTTTTGTATTTCTTTAAGGCAAGCGCTATCAGGAATTCCTTCAATGAGTCTATCAAAACGTTTACCAATCAATACGAGGGCTCCAACTACAACTGTAATTATTGAAGTCCCCATGTGTCACGTTTTTAAGATTTCCTCTTCAAGATCCTTGTATTTTGATAGTTTTTTGAATCTCTTCAAAGATACCTTACAGTCTGCTGGGACTGTATCATATCAATAAGAAGGCATATTCTCTTCTTCTTTTCTTTGATCATGATGTCTGGGCTATTAGCCTTGATTGTTCTGTCTGCGTGTATTGCAAAGTTACAGGTCCTATCTCTGTAATCGGGTCTGGGTGGTGTTCATACTAGTTTCTTGCAGTTTCCCTCTAGTAAAAGTTGCATATTTTCCAGTGCTGATATTGGCCCAATTTATCATGTCGAGTTTTATATTTAGTTGGTGCTAACACCGTGCAACCTGATACAAGATGGTCAACTGTTTCTGGATATTTATCACAGAATCTGTATTTTGGGCTAACACAATTTTTCAGTATGTAACCACGGCTTAGAATAAATTCTATGGAACTCTCCTGTCATTTAGTTCATTCCTCCGGGCGTAGGGAGTTAATAGTTTGTATACAGTTCTATCCTCATGCGTTTTAAGGGTCGCAAGGTCGGTTGTTTTCTAAATATTTTTTAGAATGTGCACTATAAGATGTTCGTTGAAATTACGCTTGCAATTTGGAAAAATTTATCTGATGTTTTTATTTCGTCTAAAAGAAATGATAGTTGGGTTGGGAAAATCTCTTTAAAAGGCGGATATTTTTGCGCAATGTGTTCATAGCGGTGCCATTTAATGACTAATGGAATTCTGTCAAAATTTTGATTCTGTTTTTTGGGATAAAATTATGGTAATTTTCATTTTGAATTATTTCATTGGCAATTTGTTTCAATTTGTTCTCGATTCTTGATAGCCCCGATTAACATAATGCAGAATGAAATTATTAGCATACTTGCAATAATCTTTTATCTCCGTGCAAATTCGACTCATCCGTAAAAATTGGCACTTCGGGTTTGATTTTATGGTGTGGTAAAGATGATCAGAACAGCGAGGTAGGTAAATGTCTGATGACGCAGGTTTGCAAAATAATTTGGTCATTAGACGTTTTCTTAACAACTTTACTCTAGTGCCTAAAATCGAAATGATAATAATAATAATAATAATAACAATCACCCCTTACTATTTTGTATAACCCTAATACGATTATGATGATGATTATGATATTTGTTACATTGAAAGGTGTATATTAAATGGGAATCAGTACAATTACCACCCTCTGTAGAAATGGTGATGTTTCTCTTTGAATTTGTGATAGAATTAACTTGACACATGTTGCGGCACAACGGACAGGGTTTTTCTCTTCTGTGGGGGGTTTCGGGGGTAGAGCGATCAGAAACTCCAATGTTGTTTTGAATGTGGACGCATGCATTTGTTAACAATTGTCTGATTCTTTTGAAAGAAACTATCGGTGGGTTGGGAAAAAATTTCTTTAAAAGGCGGATATCTTTGCGTAATGTGTTCTTAGCTGACATCCGAAATCCCAGACAAATTTGACTAATGGGATGCTGGCAGGATTTTGATTGTGCTTTTCGGTGTTTTAACAAGGTTTAAAATTACGGTTATTTTTTCTTCATTTTCGCAATTTGTTTCAAGCGCGATTCTTGATAGCCCCCGCGTAACATAATGCCAAATGAAATCATTTGCATGCTTCCAATAATCTTTTATCTTCGTACAAATTCGCCTTATGCGCAAAAATTGTTATTTTTCTTTCTTTTTTTTTAAGCATTTCACCACGAGCAAGGCGGAAGTGCCATTAGCACGCAAGGGGTTACAGAGAAGTGGGAGCAAGAGTAAAGAGACGTGATAGAGGAAAGGATGAAGAGAATGACGGTGAACTAGATCAAGGCATCAAAAGATGTCGATCGACATTACATTTGAATATTTGAAGACTATAACTGTCAGGAGAGCAAGTAAGAGGAAGGGAATTCCACAGACAGGAAGTGCGAGACATGAAGCTAGTGGAGTCGAAGAGACGGTTACATTTAACTGTTTCGGCAGTGAAAGGGTGGGACTGAGATGCCAAACTAGTAGCACGCTTAAATTCATGCAGTTTGGGAACCAGCGAAAATAGCTCGTCAGGGCAGTTACCGTGAAAGTACTTGTAGAAAAGACAGAGGGAAGCGACGGCACGTCTGTGATTTTATCGTATAATAAGGATGATCAAAACGTCAGTGAAGATGCATATGTGATAAGGTAGGCTTGCAAGATAGTTCGGTCATTAGACTAATCATTGAGTACTTTATTCTAGTGTTTAAAAATTCACCCCCAGCTTTGAAGAAAGTTTAAATTTTATATGTGATCGAAAATTATGCTTTTCTGCAAAAATTGTAGAAATTTTCTGTATACCTTTCCACATGAAGGAAATATCTATAAATCACAAACAAAGTAAGCGTTCATGGCCGTGCTGAGATTTGAAAGTTCAAATAGTTTTTTCTTCAAAGTTTGTCATGAAAGTATTCGCAAAATTAACGGCTATGGGTGTTTCCATTGGACATCCTTTGATGATAAAATTTTTGTCCAAACTTCATCGTGTTGCTTTCCAAGGTAAACCTTATAAGTCTGCAAAGAAAGTTTGACGGAATGGTTTTGTTTTCGCGTTTCTCAAATGCTTTGTCGCATGTCTCAATCCCTTCATCGTGATCAGTGTTACGATGAAGAGGTGATACATCCATGCTGACCAAAAAGCTATTATGAAAATACTTTTTTTCCTTCTGATAATTTATTGATTTTAGAAATCAAGACAAATGTGTTCAGGACATAAGAAAATGACCGTTTTGCTATGGGGAATTGGAAAAAAACATCTGGTCATTCAGATTTTTGTCGTGCAACATTCATATTCACAAAAATCCAAGTAGTGGAAGAATTTGTTAAATTTCTGGTATTTTTGGAAAGCCGTAAAAAACTGATGGTCTTTGTTCTTAACGACAATTTTCAGATTCAGTTTCATTGATGAAATTGTTTCCTTGTATTTCATAAATAGTCTTTTTCCGTAATAAGAATTCGGATCTATTTTTACTTCTTCATAAAAAAAAATCCTTTGTCTCTTAAAACATCTTCACAAGCCGAAATATAATTTTCCTTATACATATTAAAAATGGCGCCTCTATTGTCTGCCATTTTGATAACGATCAAATCATCATTGGCGAGACGACGAAAAGCGAAGTGATAAGGTTTTTCCAGGTTTTCTTACATTCTCCCTTATACCAGGCTTCCAAAAATTCTAGTAACAGGTGCAATCTTTCTTCTTGAACTTCCTCTGAATAACAGGATAGATAAAAAACAACAATTATGCCAGATTCGATCGCTATCTTTATTGTTGTTGGTTGTAATTGTTGTAGAATTTTCACCACCATTTTTTTTTTCGAAAAAATATTCCTTCAGCTTGTGGCAACGTACAAATTGTAATACATCCTGATTTAATTTATTTTTTGTTAAAAATAGAGTACCTGGGTAAAAATTCACTCCAGGCATCAAGACTCTAAGACAGAAATCTCATCTGGCGAATTAAATAAATTTATTACAACTTTATTTTCTGGTGTGTTCTGAAATCATCCATATTTTCGAATGAACATTGAATAGTGCTATGTATCACGGAATACTGGAGAACATCTGTGAAATTTCTCAAACTATCAAGAGATTAGAGTATTTTTCTGGAAGATAAAGATTTGCAAGTTACTGCGGCGAATAGGAAAAAACGGTTTTAAACGAAGAAAATAAGGCTTATAGTGGCTTCGTCAGTAGGCTGACCTAAATCTTATAGGAAATCTGTTGATGAAGCATAAACTTTGATTTAATCAGAGGAATCTGAAAAACTAGAGCAATCTTAAGGCAATTTTTCAACAGGAGTGAGATAAAATTGGTATGAGTTTCTTCAAGAGGCATACCTCAGATGATTTTAAACATCTTACAGCCATCATATCAAATAATGGCTACGTCATTAAATGTTCAACGGCGTCTGTTAGTTTTTGCCAATTTAAACACTTCTTTCTTTCTTTTTTCTTTCTTTCTTTTTTCTCTTTCTTTCTTTCTTTCTTTCTTTCTTTCGCTCATTTTCCCACTGAAACCAAGTAGCGTCTCTGATATGTCATTTTCGTGTTTTTACACAATCAAAACGGAATAGTCTATTTTCAGGGCGCAGCGGTTGCGCAAACTAACGAATGGAAAGATAAACAGAATTATTATTATCATTTTATCATTCGATTTCTGCTATGGACACACTACCTACCAAGTCTGCGGAAAGACCTAAGGCAGGTCGTGTAGCATTTAATTTTTTTTTTTTTTTTTTTTTTATCTCCGATGAAGTTGCTAGCGTTACATGACAAAAGTTCTCCTTAGTGTGTGTGTGCTGTAAATAAGACAATTTTCTGTATGTCTCTTAAGCTGGGGTTTCAGGGATTCTTTCAATGTGTTGTTTTGTTCCATTTTTTATAATTCCAAGTGCACCTATTACCACTGGTATTATTCTTGTTTCAATTTCCACATTTTTCTATTTCAATTTCCAGGTCTTTTTTGTATTTTGATAGTTTTTTCAAATTCCTTGGTTGCTATGTTACAATCCGCTGGACAAGCCATATCAATTAGTAGGCAAGTTTTTCTTTCTGGTTTTTGACAATAATGTCCGATTTATTAATTATTATTATTATTATTTATTATTTATTATTATTATTATTATTATTATTATTATTGTTATTATTATTATTATTTTATTTCCTTTGATTTCTGGCGTGTACACATTTCTTTCCGGCTCCCGCCCAGGGACCTAAGGTTAGAAATGGCATCATGACACTTTCCACTAACAAAAAAAAAAAAAAAACTACATAGATAAAGCCCTTCGTAAAGTGTGGGCTGTACTTGTGAGAACAATTTCTTTGAGGCATGAACTCCCAGGAATTCCTTCAATTAGTCTACTGGAATCTTTTCCAACCAATCCTAGAGCTCCAACTACAACAGGGATTGTTGATGTTCCCATGTACCACATTTTTGAGATTTCTATTTCAATGTCCTTGTATTTTGACAGCTTTTTGAATATCTTTAAAGATACATTGCAGTCTGCAGGGACTGCTATATCAATAAGGAGGCATCTTTTTTTTTGTTTGTGGTCTTTAATAACAATATCTGGGCTGTTGGCTTTGATTGTTCTGTCAGTGTGTATTGTGTAGTCCCATAGAATTGTAACAGGTCCTATTTCCGTAACCGGGTCTGGGTTGTGTTCATACCAGTTTCTTTTAGTTTCCGTAGAAGTTGCATATTTTCCAGTGCAGATATTGGCCCACTCTGTCATGCCGGGTTTTATATTCAGTGGGTGCCAATATCGTGCAACCTGATACAAGATGATCAATTGTTTCTGGATATTTATCACAGAATCTGTATTTTGGTCTTTACACAATATTTTAGTATATGTGCTTGATAATTTCTAGTTAGCAAGCATTGGTCCTGTGCAGCAAGGATAAAACCTTCAGTTTCAGCTTTCAACCCTGTACTACGTAGCCACTGATGGGTACGGGTTTTGTCTACGTCAGCTTGTTTGGTACGGGCAGAGTATTGGCCATGAAGCGGTTTATCTTGCCATTGTTTCTGTATCTGGTCGGTTGCATTCGTCTTTGCTGTCTTTTTATTATTATTATTATTATTATTATTATTATTATTATTATTATTTACACCAAAAGTAACCGGCAGGTCTTATTGGAGGAATTTTTATTATGAATTCCTAATATTACTTTTATTTTATCTTTATTTATTTATTTTATTCATTTATTTTACTTATGAAGATATCTTTTTTTCATTCGTCTACGCACCTCTTCACACCCTCCCCTTCTCCTCCTCTCGTCGTCCTCCTCCTCTCCCTCCTTTTCCTCCTCCTCCTCCTCCATTGTCTTCCGTTCTTGAAATCCAATACTTGTTCGTTATTGGTGTTTTCACTCGGCAACGTCACAATTCTATTTTCTTGTGGTCATTGTTTCCTTTATATTCTCTATTTCTTTCTTTATCAAGATTGCAATTTTACCGCGTGAATGATTGATGGCGAACGAGTAAAAAAAAAGTTAGTGTATATAAAAGTATTGTCAATGAAAAGTTCTGGACAAAAGAAATATGCGAAAAGGAAAGAGAAAAAAAAACTAGAAGAAGGATACGGGTTAGGGGTAAAATAAGGGGGGAAAGCGTTATGAAGAAAAATAATTAAAAACATCGAAGTACGTACGAAAAAAAAAAAAAAAGAACGAACGAAATTCAAGTAAAATAAAATGCAGATAAGATGAATAATAAAAGAAAAACTAATGAAAAAAAGATAAGTATAGAGAAAAAAGAAAAACCAGATACAAAAATGACAAAAGAAAAAGAAAGAGAAAAAAGAAAAAAAAAAGAAAGAAAAAGGAAGAAAGAAAAAGAAAGAAAGAAAAAAGAAAGAAATTATGAGTGAATATATTAAAGAGTAATGAAAATGAGTAAAGGAAAAAATATGTCCAAAAGTAAAAAATATAAAAGAAAGAATAAAATGGAAAGAAAAAGAAAAAAGGAAAGAAAGGAAAAAGAAAAGAAAGAAAAAAATGAATAAAAATCCAAAAATGAAAAAACAAAGAAAAGTAAAAAATATAAAAGAAAAAATGAATAAATAATGGGGCGGTAGAAAAAAAATGGATGAAAAAGAAAGAAAAAATAAATTTAAAAGAAAGAGAGAAAGAGTGGGTGCGGGAAGGAATGAAAAGCAAAGAATAAAATAAAGAATAAGTTTAAAAGAAAGAAAGAAAGACAGACAGACAGAAGAAAAAAGCTGTGTGGTTAAAAGGGTAAGAAAAACAGGACAGTAGATAGAATAATTCTAAAAGAAAGAAAGAAAGAAAGAAAGAAAGAAAGAAAGAAAGAAAAGAAGTGTTATTAAAAAGGGTAAGGAAAAAAAGAATAAAAGATAGGATAATTTTAAAAGAAAGAAAGAAAGAAAGAAAGAAAAGAAGTGTTATTAAAAAGGGTAAGGAAAAAAAGAATAAAAGATAGGATAATTTTAAAAGAAAGAAAGAAAGAAAGAAAGAAAGAAAGAAAGAAAGAAAGAAAGAAAGAAAGAAAGAAAAGAAGTGTTATTAAAAAGGGTAAAGAAAAAAAGAATAAAAGATAGGATAATTTTAAAAGAAAGAAAGAAAAGAAAGAAAGAAAGAAAGAAAGAAAAGAAAAAGAAAGTGTTATTAAAAAAAGGAAAAAAAAGAATAAAAGATAGGATAATTTTAAAAAAAGAAAAAAAGAAAGAAAGAAAAAAGAAAAAAGAAAGAAAGAAAGAAAGAAAAGAAGTGTTATTAAAAAGGGTAAGGAAAAAAAGAATAAAAGATAGGATAATTTTAAAAGAAAGAAAGTAAGCGTGATCTTGTCAAATAGCAATGAAAGAAAGAAAGAAAAAGAAGTAAAAGAAAACTGACAAAGTGAAAAACATATAATGTATTTAAAAAAAGATTGAACGATATAAAGGAAGAGGTGATGGGAATAAATAATCAAAAATAAGAAAGAGGAAAAAGAAAAAGAAAATCTAAGAGAGAAGCAAAACGAAAAGAATTAGAGAGAAAAGCTAATTAATTTTATGAAAAGATCCCGAAACGATAGGGAAATGATAAAAGTCGGGAAATTTGACAAAGACTGCTCGACGATATTTAAAAAATGTGGGAGAAGAAAGAGATGAAGAAAAAAAATAAAAGGAATTGCTCAAATGGGAAAAAAATAAATAAATGAAAATAACGTAAATCTGATAAATAAATCCCAAAGAAATTCGATAAATAAATAAATAAAGTATTTAAAAAAAAAAAACAACAAATAAACGAAGGAAAGAAAAATTAAGGAAAAAAAAAAAAAAAAAAAAAAAAAAAAAATCGAAATCAATTTCAGACACGTGACAACGTTTTTGAAGTCGAGGCTATTCATAAATATGGAACTATTCTTTTTTCTTATCTTTCTACACTGATTTGAATAATGGGCGGGCAGACGGATCTTTTGTGAAAAGTCGTGAGTATTGTAATAGAAGAAAGAGTGGAAGACGGACAAGGAACACGAAAAAAGAATTTGTAAGTCAGAAAAAAAGAAGAAAAAGAAAAGCCAGAAATATAAGGAAAGATAAGTAGCAAGAGATAAAAAGGAAAAATATGAGAGGAAGAATGAGGAGGAGGAAAGAAAAAGAAAGGAGAGAATCATGTCTGAAAAAAAAAAAAAAAAAAAAAACAAGAAGAATATTTAAAAAAAATAGCGGAAAATACGAATAAAAGAAAAGAGGGAAATGGAGGAAAATATAGATTATTAGGGAGGAGGATGAGTGTAGTAATTTGAAAAGGATTCCAAACGAGTGTGGATAAATAATTTTATAAATTATGAAAGAAGATGGAGTGAGAATTTCACGGGTGAGAAAAATGATAAGAAAAGAAAGAAAGAAAGAACGAGTGACAGAAAAAGAAAGAAAGAAAGAAAGAAAGAAACATAAAAAGAAAGAGTGACAAATAAAGAAAGAAAGAACGTGTGATAGAAAGAAAGAACTAGTGACAGACAGATAGAAAGAAAGAACGAACGAACGATAGAAAGAAAGAAAGAAAGAAAGAAAGAAAGAGAGAAAGAAAGAAAGAACGAGCGACAGACAGATAGAAAGAAAGAACCAACGAGCGATAGAAAAAAAGAAAGAAAGACAGACAGAGAGAAAGAAAGAAAGAAAGACAGAAAGAAAGAACGAACGAACGAGCGATAGAAAGAAAGAAAGAAAGAAAGAACGAGCGACAGACAGATAGAAAGAAAGAACGAACGAGCGATAGAAAGAAAGAAAGAAAGAAAGAGAGAAAGAAAGAAAGGAAGAACGAGCGACAGACAGATAGAAAGAAAGAACGAACGAGCGATAGAAAAAAAGAATGAGTGACAGACAGAGAGAAAGAAAGAAAGAAAGAAAGAACGAGCGACAGACAGATAGAAAGAAAGAACGAACGAGCGATAGAAAAAAAGAATGAGTGACAGACAGAGAGAAAGAAAGAAAGAAAGACAGAAAGAAAGAACGAACGAACGAGCGATAGAAAGAAAGAAAGAAAGAAAGAACGAGCGACAGACAGATAGAAAGAAAGAACGAACGAGCGATAGAAAAAAGAATGAGGACAGACAGAGAGAAAGAAAGAAAGAAAAAAGAAAGAAAAAGAACGAACGAACGAGCGATAGAAAGAAAAGAAAGAAAAAAAGAACGAGCGACAGACAGATAGAAAGAAAGAACGAACGAGCGATAGAAAGAAAGAAAGAAAGAAAGAGAGAAAGAAAGAAAGAAAAGGAAGAACGAGAGCGACAGACAGATAGAAAGAAAGAACGAACGAGCGATAGAAAAAAAAATGAAAGTGAGACAGAGAAAAGAAAGAAAGAAAAGAACGAGCGACAGACAGATAGAAAGAAAGAAAGAACGAGCGATAGAAAAAAAAGAATGAGTGACAGACAGAGAGAAAAGAAAGAAAAGAAAGAAAGAATGAGCGACAGACAATAAAGAAAGAAAGAACGAACGAGACGATAGAAAAAAAGAATGAACGACAGACAGAGAAAAGAAAGAAAAAGAAAGAAAGACAGAAAGAAATAGAAAGAAAGAACGAACGAGCGATAGAAACAAAGAAAGAAAAAGAAAGAACGAGCGACAGACAGATAGAAAGAAAGAACGAACGAGCGATAGAAAAGAAAGAAAGAAAGAAAGAGAAAGAAAGAAAGAAAAGAAGAAAAGAGCGACAGACAGATAGAAAGAAAGAACGAACGAAAGATAGAAAAAAGAAAGAAAGAAAGAAAGAAAGAAAGAAAGAAAGAAAGAAAGAACGAGCGACAGACAGATAGAAAGAAAGAACGAACGAGCGATAGAAAAAAAGAATGAGTGACAGACAGAGAGAAAAAAGAAAGAAAGAAAGAAATGAGACGACAGACAGATAGAAAGAAAGAACGAACGAGCGATAGAAAGAAAAAAAAGAATGAACGACAGACAGAGAGAAAGAAAAAAGACAGAAAAAGAAAGAACGAACGAACGAGCGATAGAAAGAAAGAAAGAAAAGAAAAGAAAGAACGAGCGACAGACAGATAGAAAGAAAGAAACCAACGAGCGATAGAAAAAAAAAAATGAGTGACAGACAGAGAAAAAAAGAAACGAAAGACAGAAAAAAAGAATGAACGACAGACAGAGAGAAAGAAAAAAAGAAAGAAAGAAAGAAAGAACGAACGAACGAGCGATAGAAAAAAAGAAAGAAAGAAAGAAAGAAAGAAAGAAAGAACGAGCGACAGACAGATAGAAAGAAAGAACCAACGAGCGATAGAAAAAAAGAATGAGTGACAGACAGAGAGAAAGAAAGAAAGAACGAGCGACAGAAAAAAAGAATGAGTGACAGACAGAGAGAAAGAAAGAAAGAAAGACAGAAAGAAAGAACGAACGAACGAGCGATAGAAAGAAAGAAAGAAAGAAAGAAAGAACGAGCGACAGACAGATAGAAAGAAAGAACGAACGAGCGATAGAAAGAAAGAAAGAAAGAAAGAAAGAAAGAAAGAAAGAAAGAAAGAAAGAACGAGCGACAGACAGATAGAAAGAAAGAACGAACGAACGAGCGACAGAAAAAAAATGAGTGACAGACAGAGAGAAAGAAAGAAAGAAAGACAGAAAGAAAGAACGAACGAACGAGCGATGGAAAGAAAGAAAGAAAAAAGAACGAGCGACAGACAGATAGAAAGAAAGAACGAACGAGTGATAGAAAAAAAGAATGAGTGACAGACAGAGAGAAAGAAAGAAAGAAAGACAGAAAGAAAGAACGAACGAACGAGCGATAGAAAGAAAGAAAGAAAGAAAGAAAGAACGAGCGACAGACAGATAGAAAGAAAGAACGAACGAACGATAGAAAAAAAAATGAGTGAGACAAGAAAAAGAAAGAAAAAGAAAGACAGAAAGAAAAACGAACGAACGAGCGATAGAAAGAAAGAAAGAAAGAAAGAAAGAAAGACAGACAGATAGAAAGAAAGAACGAACGAACGATAGAAAGAAAAGAAAGAAAGAAAGTAAGAAAGAAAGAAAAAGAAAGAAAGAACGAGCGACAGACAGATAGAAAGAAAGAACGAACGAGCGATAGAAAAAAAAATGAGTGACAGACAGAGAGAAAAAGAAAGAAAGAAAGAAAGAAAGAAAGAACGAACGAGCGATAGAAAGAAAGAAAGAAAGAACGAGCGACAGACATATAGAAAGAAAAAGAACGAACGAACGAGCGATAGAAAAAAAAAATGAGTGACAGACAGAGAGAAAAGAAAGAAAGAAAGAAAACAGAAAAAAGAAAGAACGAACGAACGGACGATAGAAAGAAAAGAAAAGAAAGAAAAAAAAAGAAAAGAAAGAACGACAGACACAGATAGAAAGAAAGAACGAACGAGCGATAGAAAAAAAAGAATGAGTGACAGACAGAGAAAAAAGAAAGAAAGAAAGACAGAAAAAAAAAAACGAACGAGCGATAGAAAGAAAGAAAGAAAGAAAGAAAGAAAGAACGAGCGACAGACAGATAGAAAGAAAGAACGAACGAGCGATAGAAAAAAAGAATGAGTGACAGACAGATAGAAAGAAAGAAAGAAAGACAGAAAGAAAGAACGAACGAACGGACGATAGAAAGAAAGAAAGAAAGAAAGAAAGAAAGAACGAGCGACAGACAGATAGAAAGAAAGAACGAACGAGTGATAGAAAAAAAGAATGAGTGACAGACAGAGAGAAAGAAAGAAAGAAAGACAGAAAGAAAGAACGAACGAGCGATAGAAAGAAAGAAAGAAAGAAAAAAAGAAAGAAAAAAAGAACGACAGACAGATAGAAAGAAAGAACGAACGAGCGATAGATAAAAAGAATGAGTGACAGACAGAGAAAAAAAAAAGACAGAAAAAGAAAGAACGAACGAGCGATAGAAAGAAAGAAAGAAAGAAAGAAAGAAAGAAAGAACGAGCGACAGACAGATAGAAAGAAAGAACGAACGAGCGATAGAAAAAAAGAATGAGTGACAGACAGATAGAAAGAAAGAAAGAAAGAAAGAAAGAAAGAACGAACGAGCGATAGAAAGAAAGAAAGAAAGAAAGAAAGAAAGAAAGAACGAGCGACAGACAGATAGAAAGAAAGAACGAACGAGCGATAGAAAAAAAAAATGAGTGACAGACAGAGAGAAAGAAAGAAAGAAAGACAGAAAGAAAGAACGAACGAACGAGCGATAGAAAGAAAGAAAGAAAGAACGAGCGACAGACAGATAGAAAGAAAGAACGAAAAGCGATAGAAAAAAAAAAGAATGAGTGACAGACAGAGAAAGAAAGAAAGAAAGAAAGACAGAAAGAAAGAACGAACGAACGAGCGAAAGAAAAAAGAAAAGAAAGAAAAAAAAAGAACGACGACAGGCAGATAGAAAGAAAGAACGAACGAGCGATAGAAAAAAGAATGAGTGACAGACAGATAGAAAGAAAGAAAGAAAGACAGAAAGAAAGAACGAACGACCGGACGATAGAAAGAAAGAACGAGCGACAGACAGATAGAAAGAAAGAACGAACGAGTGATAGAAAAAAAGAATGAGTGACAGACAGAGAGAAAGAAAGAAAGAAAAGAAAGACAGAAAGAAAGAACGAACGAACGGGCGATAGAAAGAAAGAAAGAAAGAAAGAAAAAAAGAACGAACGACAGACAGATAGAAAGAAAGAACGAACGAGCGATAGAAAAAAAAAATGAATGAGGACAGACAGAGAGAAAGAAAGACAGAAAGAAAGAACGAACGAACGAGCGATGAAAGAAAAAAAAAGAAAGAAAGAAAGAACGAGCGACAGACAGATAGAAAAAAAAAAACGAACGAGCGATAGAAAAAAAGAATGAGTGACAGACAGAAAGAAAGAAAGAAAGACACAAAAAAAAAGAACGAACGAACGAGCGATAGAAAGAAAGAAAAAAAAAGAAAGAAAAGAAAGAAAAAGAAAGAACGAGCGACAGACAGATAGAAAGAAAGAACGAACGAGCGATAGAAAAAAAGAATGAGTGACAGACAGAGAGAAAGAAAGAAAGAAAGACAGAAAGAAAGAACGAACGAACGATAGAAAGAAAGAAAGAAAGAAAGAAAGAAAGAAAGAAAGAAAGAACGAGCGACAGACAGATAGAAAGAAAGAACGAACGAGCGATAGAAAAAAAGAATGAGTGACAGACAGAGAGAAAGAAAGAAAGAAAGAAAAAAGAAAGAACGAACGAACGAACGGACAATAGAAAGAAAGAAAGAAAGAAAGAAAGAAAGAAAAAGAAAGAAAAGAAAGAACGAGCGACAGACAGATAGAAAGAAAGAACGAACGAGCGATAGAAAAAAAGAATGAGTGACAGACAGAGAGAAAGAAAGAAAGAAAGAAAGAAAGAAAGAAAGACAGAAAGAAAGAACGAACGAACGGACGATAGAAAGAAAGAAAGAAAGAAAGAAAGAAAGAAAGAAAGAAAGAAAGAACGAGCGACAGACAGATAGAAAGAAAGAACGAACGAGCGATAGAAAAAAAGAATGAGTGACAGACAGAGAGAAAGAAAGAAAGAAAGAAAGACAGAAAGAAAGAACGAACGAACGGACGATAGAAAGAAAGAAAGAAAGAAAGAAAGAAAGAAAGAAAGAAAGAACGAGCGACAGACAGATAGAAAGAAAGAACGAACGAGCGATAGAAAAAAAGAATGAGTGACAGACAGAGAGAAAGAAAGAAAGAAAGACAGAAAGAAAGAACGAACGAACGAAACGATAGAAAGAAAGAAAGAAAGAAAAAAGAAAAGAAAGAAAGAAAGAAAGAACGAGCGACAGACAGATAGAAAGAAAGAACGAAGGAGCGATAGAAAAAAAAAGAATGAGTGACAGACAGAGATAGAAAGAAAGAAAGAAAGAAAGAACGAACGAACGAGCGATAGAAAAAAGAAAGAAAGAAAGAAAGAAAGACAGACAGATAGAAAGAAAGAACGAACGAGCGATAGAAAGAAAGAACGAAAGAAAGAAAAAGAGAAAGAACGAGCGACAGACAGATAGAAAGAAAGAAACGAACGAAAGATAGAAAAAAAAGAACGAAAGAAAGAAAGAAAGACAGAAAAGAAAGAAAGAACGAAAGAAAGATAGAAAGAAAAGAAAGAAAGAACGAGCGACAGACAGATAGAAAGAAAGAACGAACGAGCGATAGAAAAAAAAAAAGAATGAGTGACAGACAGAAAGAAAGAAAGAAAGAAAGATAGAAAGAAAGAACGAACGAACGCGATAGAAAGAAAGAAAGAAAGAAAGAAATAACGAAAGACAGACAGATAGAAAGAAAAGAACGAACGACAGACAGATAGAAAGAAAGAAAGAAAGAAAGAAAGAAAAAAAAGAATGAGCGACAGACAGATAGAAAGAAAAACAAAGAACGAATAGAAAAAAAGAAAGAACAGACAGAGAGAAAAAAGAAAGAAAGACAGAAAGAAAGAACGAACGAAAGAAAGAAAGAAAGAAAGAAAGAAAAAAAAAAGAACGACAGACAGATAGAAAGAAAGAACGAACGAGCGATAGAAAAAAAGAATGAGTGACAGACAGATAGAAAGAAAGAAAGAAAGACAGAAAGAAAGAACGAACGAACGATAGATAGAAAGAAAGAAAGAAAGAAAGAAAGAAAGAACGAGCGACAGACAGATAGAAAGAAAGAACGAACGAGCGATAGAAAAAAAAAGAATGAGGACAGACAGATAGAAAAAAGAAAAGAAAGAAAGAAAGAAAGAAAGAACGAACGAGCGATAGAAAGAAAGAAAGAAAGAAAGAAAGAACGAAAGACAGACAGATAGAAAAGAAAGAACGAACGAGCGATAGAAAAAAAGAATGAGTGACAGACAGATAAAAAGAAAGAAAGAAAGAAAGAAAAGAAAGAACGAACGAGACAGACAGATAGAAAGAAAGAACGAACGAGAGATAGAAAAAAAGAATGAGAACACAAAGAGAGAAAGAAAGAAAGAAAGACAGAAAGAACGAACGAACGGGCGATAGAAAGAAAAGAAAACGAAAGAAAGAAAAAAGAAAGAAAGAAAGAAAGAAAGAAAGAACGAAAGACAGACAGATAGAAAGAAAGAACGAACGAGCGATAGAAAAAAAGAATGAAAGACAGACAGAGAGAAAGAAAGAAAGAAAGAAAGAAAGAAAGAACGAACAGACAGATAGAAAGAAAGAAAGAAAAGAAAAGAAAGAAAAGAACGAGCGACAGACAGATAGAAAGAAAAAAACGAACGAAAGATAGAAAAAAAAAGTGACAGACAGAGAGAAAGAAAGAAAGAAAGACAGAAAGAAAGAACGAACGAACGAGCGATAGAAAGAAAGAAAGAAAGAACGAGCGACAGACAGATAGAAAGAAAGAACGAACGAGCGATAGAAAAAAAGAATGAGTGACAGACAGATAGAAAGAAAGAAAGAAAGAAAGAAAGAAAGAACGAGCGACAGACATACAGAAAGAACGAGTGATAGAAAGAAAAAGAGAAATGACTGAGAAAAGGGTAAAAGAAAAAGAAAAGAAGTAAAAAACGAAAAAGGGTGGATGTAAAAACAAACAAACAAACAAGAAACAGAAATAAAAAAAAGGATAGAAAAGTTTGTTTAATGTGGAAAGTAAAAAGTAAAAAGTAAAAACAAAGAACAAAAAAGATAAAAGGTAAATTTGATGAAAGGATAAAAAAAAGTTAAGTGAACGAAGAGAAAGAAAGAAAGAGAGAAAGAAGGAAGACACTACAGTCAGAAAGAAATACACGAGGAAAGATTAGAAAGAAAGAAAAAATTTCCTAAAGGTTAAAAAAGAAAGATTGAAAGTAAGAAGGTCAGAAATAAATGGCTGACGAAAGGGTAAAAGAAACATATGAAAGAAAGAAATAAAGAAAGTTAGAAAGAAAGAAATGTATGTTAAGCTGACATACTCACTCACGCAAGCACTCACGCCCGCAAACATGCATACGTAAACACACATACGCACGCACACGCACGCATACATAGTGAAGTAATTGATAGCGGCTCGGATTGCGGAATCGGAGAGCAAAGTTCGAATTCCAGTCGGATCCATTACATTCACTTACGTGCTAAAAAAATGAAAAACTCTGAATTCAAAATCGGTCTGGAGGCAAAACTTGATGGTCAGATAGAGAATCTGAAATCTTGCAAGGCAACCTATCTAGGAGAAGGTCACTCCGAAATATAACCTACATCCTTGCACGTGTCGCTTATCTAGTGGCAGCCTTTGCACCAGAAAGCAGATGGCGGGCATTGGACAAGACAGCTGGGAATGCACAAACTTTTCTCCCTTTAATAAATTTCAGGTGCAGGTCATTCTGCGAAACTAAATGAAAAAGGACTCATCGGTAATGTGTCGATGGAATACTCATGAGTTGTCTCACGACGCGAGATGTATTCATAGAATGAATATATATATATGTAAGCAAATATATGGATATAGATCCGACAGCATGAAGAAAAATATATGGAAAAACAAACAAAAATCCTAATATGCAACATATGTTGAATTAAATATAGGCTAATGTTAATTATGTTTTCTGAAGATGGTCTACTAGACCGAAACGCCCGACGTTGACATTATATTAACATTAAAACAGCATAATTGCATATTAGGATTTTTGTTTGTTTTTTCCGTATATTTTTCTTTATATATATATATATATATATATATATATATATATATATTCTATGGATTCTTCTCGCGCGCTGAGAATTGCGTCTCTCATGAAACAGCCTGTCGCCTCTGAGTGTAGACTTTAGTGTTCACTTTTATATTTATAATTAAGTAATTCATCGAGTTTAGAAGAAACCTCAACAGAATGCAGAAAGCACTGGACGGCCGTTTCGTCCGATATTTGGGATACGTCAGGAGTGCGTATCCACTACCGAGAATTGAAACCCGAACAGTTACGATAGGAGGCAAACGCCATACCAACTGTACCAACGAAGAGGTAGAGGCGATATAGTCACGCTCGATCACATATTCCGTAGTGGAACTCATCCGCGTTTCTCTTTACCCATAGGACTGTGCCCCCACGAGCTACAACTGCTAGCCCCAAGCCGCTCAGTCCAGAGCATTAGAAGCTTTTATATTTAGATTTACATACGCTCTATCTCTAATATTGAGCACTTTATCCCATAAATATAGCATTAAATTAAAACTATATATATATATATATATATATATATATATATATATATATATATATATATATATATATATATATATATATAGTATAAAATAGTATAAAAAAAAAAAAACTCAATAACAAGGTGGGGAAGCAAAAACCACACACATATATATGTATATATATATATATTTTTTTTTTTTTTCCACCTATTCTTACTGTACATTTCTCTGTTTTAATTTTCAATCTCCTGTGGAAGTTTGACGAGCGGGAGCGAAACCGGTTGCTTCCCCTTGTTGTTGAGTTTTTTTTTTTATTATTTAATACTGTTTTAATATGTCTTGCAATATTAAATTTTATACTTTTTATTTCGATCATTAAATTTTGTACCTACAAAATATCTTTTTAAATATATATATATATATATATATATATATTTGGTTGGATTGATGAGTTTGTGACCTGGTTTCACGCTTTTGCGATCGTCAGACAAACACACACACACACACACACAGACATATCGCAAATTGGGTTCTAGTGCTAATAAAATAATGCTCGCTGTATAATAACAAAGATGTAATTGATATATTAATAATAAATATATATTTTTCGTCACTGGTAGCACAGCTGTGAGTTTCATGCGCAACGGTGCCGATATATATATATATATATATATATATATATATATATATATATATATATATATATATATATATATATATATATATATGGTGGCAATAATGTCACTATACAGTTCATCTGATGTTGTAGGAATGGATTGAAGCAAGTGGCTTACATTTCGAACAGTATCGGTAATTAATTCATTATTACTTACCATATCATTTTATTGTTATTAACCAGAACCATTTTAATAATAAATTTCTGGATTGTTGATTAATTGCTTTGTCTTAATTGTTATTGTAAGTTATTGTAAAGTGACTTTATATTACCACCCTGCATAATTAATACACGTAAAAGATTTGTCACATAGCTGACTGATGTTACCTTCAACATCCCGATTCCAGAGTTTCGTAGAGGAACTTTCCGGGAATTGTTCCGTCCACTCGTCAGTGGGTACCTGCAACTGACTGCTTATACGTCTCGATTTTTATTTTTTATATGCACTTTTCATTGGTACAAGTTTTTTTTTTTATATATATAGTTTATGAGTGCTTTAGCGCTCGGGCGCCCATGCATTCGTCTGCGCGGATGTGCGTACGTGTAGAATGTCGTGATTATTTGTCCTTTACGTCTTTTTGTTTTTCAGTTTACACTCACTCTGTTTTTTTTTTCTTTTTCCTCTTTTCTTTCAGTTGTTGTCATTTTTGATTTCTGTTTTTCAGACATATGCTGTCGTTGGTAATTTTTGAGCGTTTTAGTATATCCGGAGCGTAAAGTAATTTTTAAAGATATCAATGGATTTTTTAAAAAAAATCTAACACTATTTCCAAACGTTATTTTAGTGGTAAAAAGTGCTTTATTTTTGAGTAAACGTCGCGTTTTTATAAATAAGCTAAATTACCGGCCTACGCATTCGAGTGACATAATAAAGTTTATCTCCTCTCCGACAAGATGCAAATCAACCCCCACTACCGGCGTGCTTTAAACTACTCGGCCACAGAGAGCATTACAGTCCAATCCAAGCAGATTCAGTTACCCTGTTGAAGAATGCATATCCGCTTGCTCAGATCTTGAAACCTCATTTTTTGCGTATGCGGGTAGCTTAACGCCTATCGACGCGCATTTGATGTCGGGGAGCCGAGTTCAAATTCCGGTCTAGTCTATTGCGTTCACTTTTGCACTAATAACCTTGGGAAAGTCATGACTATCTCTTTTCTAACACAGTAATGGTCAAACCTCAAGAGAGACGGGACTCTTTAGCCTTGGTTGGGAGACAGCCTAGAAGAAGGACTACTGTGGATTCACAACTGTGGAAAAAGCAACGGGAAGCCACTTCAATCTATTTCCCAAGAAGCCATGACAATTTGCAGATAATAACGAAAAGGATTCTGTGTGGGACTATGAATGGGGCATTGCATTTTTTTAAAAAATACGACGTCCCTAACAAAATACGTCCCGGGTGAATGTGTCAATGCCTAAGTAATGACGGTGACTAAGGTGTTGAAATTCTGAAGCCGAAAACTTGTTTTCTCCAACGGCGTAATTGTACTTGCTGAACCTACTGTAGTTTCCCTGGAAGTTAATAGAAGGCATTACTTTCGGAGCACCCCGTCATTTTAGAAATATGTACGAATAAAAACGGGGGACTGGAATAAATAGGAGGCATTACTCTCGGAGCACCCCGTCATTTCAGAAATATGTATATTTGTATATGTAGGAATAAAAATAGGGGACTGGAAGTTAATAGAAGGCATTAGTTTCGAAGCACCCCGTCATTTTAGAAATATGTATATTTGTATATGTACGAATAAAAACGGGGGAACTGGAATAAATAGGAGGCATTACTTTCGGAGCACCCCGTCATTTTAGAAATATGTATATTTGTATATGTACGAATAAAAACGGGGTGGGGTGGGGTGGGGACTGGAATAAATAGGAGGCGCTCCTTGTATTTTAGAGATATGTATATCTGTATATGTCCGTATAAAAAAAGGGTTGCTGAAATAAATAGGCGGCATTACTTTCGGAGCATCCCTTGAGATATGCATATTTTAGTGATGCTTACGATATCGAACTTTCTAGTATTGGTATTAATAGCGATACTTTTTGAATATCGATACTGATACCAGTATTAACAAAATTATGCATCTTCTCACGGATTTAATGGTAAAGAAAATGAATTCATCTATTTTATTGCCTAAAAATTTAGTCATATTTATCCTCTTTAGGTAAGCTTCAATGATATAAGAAATAACTTCAAAAATCTATAATTATTTCAGTTCAGTAAACTATAACCTTAATGATAATAAAACTTTGTCAAACAAATCGTAATATTGAACTAATTTAAAAAACTATGAACTTTTTCAGTATATGACAATAAATTTTTAGCGAAAATCTTTTTCAAACAAAATATAATTGTATAATGTTAAGAAATTATTCATTATGCAATTATATATATATATATATATATATATATATATATATATATGCATGTATGTATTCTTAATTTAATATATCTGTAAGTGAAAATAAAGTATTCAAATCAAGCCGAGCTTCTCGACTTGACGGTCGAACTTTCTGCCTCTGAGCAGAAAGGAACCCGGACGAGATTCCGCCAAAGGGCAGAATTCCGGGTTCAAAGGGCAGAATCTCGTTCGGGAGAATGACCAACCCGATCTCGTTTATGCGGGTTATACGGGCATTTTTGGCTGAGCCTACGGGCTCGGGAAACCCACGATAAACTCGGCCTTGTGCCACATGCAACCCTCGTTGGGGGTGGCTAGATACCGAAAATAAAGATTTCTTAAACATAATCAAAATCAGAAACTTACAAGAGAAATAACAGAATCTATTTGCATATATACGTATAAAAAGTGGTTGCTGAAAGGAGGCATTACTTCCGGAGCGCCCCTTGTATTGGGTTATCAGGAAAGTCATACCGATTTTTAGTCGTTCATGTTCCAACACGTTAGAACACATCACATTTATCGAAAGATATGCTTATATTTCCGATTAGAGCAGACTTCAAACTAGCTCTTGAGAAGGAAAGTTTAAAATTACTTAATTCGTATCAATTTTGCATCCCTTTGAAAATGGAGGACCATAAAGTGCATTTTAGACATTTGATGTTTTTCGTTTTTTTTTGTTTTATTTTTTTACCGTTAAAGCAAAAATGCCTCGCAACCAACAAAAAAGAAATGTGTTGTGTACAGTGAAGGTGCTTTAGCTGAGAGGACTGTACGGAAGTGGTTCGCTAAGTTTAGAGTTGGTAATTGTAGCCTTATTGATGAAGAACGCTCAGGCAGACCTCCTCCCTCACCGCCTTCCATTAGAGATGACAACCAAATCAAGACATTGATTGAGAATAACCCGTATTACACAAGAATCTTTTGGATCGCATTTCATCTGTGATTTACCGTATAAACGCAAGGAAAATGCACCCTTTTTTAAGCAAATTGTGACAGGTGATGAGAAATGGATCGTTTACAGCAATGTTCAACGAAAAAGATCCTGGGATAAGCGACATGAGCCAACTTTAGCCACTTCAAAAGCAGGTCTTCATTCTAAGAAAGTCATGCTGTGCATCTAGTGCAATTAAAAAGGATTCCGGTACTATGAGCTTCAATTGATTCTGAAAAGCACTGCTAACAACTGGATGAATTACAGAAAGCCTTTCCAGAAAAAAGCCCAGAATTGAGGGAACAGAAAAGGTGATGTTTTCCATCAGGATAGTGCCAGACTTAATGGCATAGTTTTGTTTTGTATCTTAATTTCACTTAAAAATTGGCATGAACTTTCAAGACAACCCAATATTTCATTTATATATATATATATATATATATATATATATATATATATATATATATATATATATATATATATATATATAGTTAAATTCTAGATGAATTCTGTGGATTAAGACAGATTGGTATCAAATAATGAAAATATACAATTGGAAAAAAAATCAAACAGACCGACGCTTGTGTCTTCCGCCTTTTTTCGTCGGCAAAACATGTTGTCTATCTTTTTAATTTTTAATTTTAATGTAACTATAACAACAAAAAACATTTCGATTTCATTTTTGCCTTGAAAAAGTCGGAAGACGAAATGCGTTGGCAAATGTATGATTTTTTCCAATTGTTATTTGATACCATATATATATATATATATATATATATATATAAAGATAGGTTTGTTGGTACAAAATTTCATCACTTTAAAAAGACAAAAATTAGTTTTATTATTACCACTCATGATAATAAAAATGAAAAAACGGGCTAGCTAAACGGTTTCGAACCTCGCTCAACAGAACTAAATCGAGTTTTTTCCACCAATAAACTTCGTCCATTGTTCTTTTCTTTTTTTTATTATATAATTTACTCTATTTACCTCGATTTAGTTCTGTTAAGCGAGGTTCGAAACCGGTTAGCTAGCTCGTTTTTCATTTTTACTTTTTATTATCATGAAAGGTAATAACAAAACTAATTTTTGTCTTTTTATGGCAGTGATGGAATTTTGTACCACCAAACATATCTTTATGAACGTATATAAAATAAAATGAGAAGCCGAAAATTTCTCGGCCCGACTAAGAAGCCATTCCCAAAATTTATGATGATCGGGCATTTGGTTAGGTTTGGGAAAAGTATTACGCCGAGAATTCATTGGCACTCCTTTGTATGAAGAGCAATAAATATGCATAATTGTGGTTACCTCGGCGTGTGGGTAATAGCTATCATGATAGACAACTTGACAGTTACTGTTGAATAGAGAGTTTGATCCTCACCGGGTAGCCCATTCTTGAGACCCTGTTCCAAAAGTAAACTAATCTTAGTAAAGAGATTAAAGACGCCTCAGCAGGTTTAATAGCTATCATGTTAGTCTCCGTGAAGATTACTGAGTAGTGAGTTTGATCCTCACTGAGTGGCTCATTGTCGTAACACTGTACCAAAAGTAAACTAAGCTTAGTAAATAGATTAAGGACGCCTCAGCAGGTTTAATGGCTATCGTGTTAATCTGATGACAATTACTATTGAGCAGTGAGTTTAATCCTCACTGGGTGGCCCATTCTTGGAAGCCTGTATCAAAATTAAACTAATCTTAGTAAACAGATTAAGGACGCCTCAGCAGATTTAATAGCTATCGTGTTAATCTGCGTGAAGATTACTATTGAGTACTGTATTTGATTTACTACGTCCACTCACATAATTCTACGCTCCTCCCCATTTGATTCAACAATAAGTGAAGATAGCCATTTTCTAGCGTATCGAATTATTGATTCGTCTTCTCTTTCGAATTGTTGGTTTGTTTATTCAATTTTCGAGTAGAGAAAAGCAAGAAAAGAGACAAAAAAAAAAAAGAAAAAAAAGATGGCACGCAAATTTGGTTCCCGTTCACCCCGAACCAGAAAGGCATCTCAAACTGAATGACAAATGAAGGAGAGTACTTTTACTCCCAAACCTTTCGCAAAAATCAAAACGCATAATCTTGTACGCTGTAACAGCCTCCGAATGTACCGGAGTTTTTGTTGTTGTAATGTTTTCTACAAAACAGAAATGAATCGATTTTGAAAGGTTAATATCTACGCCTTTTGCTGGCATTACTGGAAATTACTTCAACCAGAACATGTTCATCTGACCGAGAAAATTATTAAAAGGCTCGTATTTCTAAAGTTTAATTAACACTATAAGAATATCTGTACACAAAACTGCTGTCTTGAGTATATCCGTATCACAAGCACAGAGTCACAGACACACACACACACACATATATATATATATATATATATATATATATATATATATATATATATAAGAGAAGAAAGAATTTAGAGAAAGTTTCATTAAAAGCTTTGATCGTGATCGTCAGAACGCTACCTTCCCTGATGATCCGCTTAGGTGAAACCTTGGTAAGTTTGTCTGGTTTCTAGGTTTAACTAGGTCTGCTTTCTACTCATTGTACTGAGCATTTGTTTAGTTATTTTGCCTCACTGCATCGGGTTTTTTTTCTTTTGGCCTTGAACTCGTATACCGATTATTTTCGGTTAACGTACATGTTCTTGGTTCTTTCTTTTTTATACCTTTTTTCCCTTTGGTGTTGGCTTGTTTATTTGCAAATCAACACACTGAAGGTCTTCCGAGCGAGTATTTCTATTAATAATAATAATAATAAGTTTATATATATATATATATATATATATATATATATATATATATATATATATATATATATATATATATACTTTTCTCCTGTCGAATTCGACGTATGAGGGACAAGCAGATCAGTTCCTAGGAAACCGACAGCTCGACAACAGCAGATGAGATTTGATTATAGTGGTGAAGGTTTCGTGCAGGACCATCCACTTTTTTGAAGGGACGAATACAGAGATCTGGTGCAACGTGTGCCACAAGGTCTCCAAAGGACCCTCCGCAAGTTTTGAATTCAGAGTTTTCCTTCTCCTAGACCAGCTGCCATCCAAGTCTATAGAACCCAGTCTGTCCTGTTATTTACCCATAGCTGGAGGGAGAAGAAGAGGATTCACACCTTTCCTAAGGGTATTAGCACATAAGTTAATGTAATGAATTCGACTGAAATTCCAGCTCGGCTGATATATATATATATATATTGGGTTGTCCTGAAAGTTCATGCCGATTTTTAAGGGAAATTAAAATACAAAACAAAATTATGCCATTAAATAATTATTCAACTAAATATGAACCATTGTCCATTTTTCCATCTTTGGATTTTGGCGGGTTCTCGGCAAAGAGCTCATTAAGGTTTTTTTTTACGTCATCTAAAGAATTACAAAATTAACATTGAGATTATTTTGCAAGAACCTGAATAAATGAAAATCCGAAGGAGTAATGTCTGGTGAATATGGTGGGTGGGGTAACGCATCCCAGCCAAGCTGCAGCAATTTTTGCCGGGTCGCCAAAGAAACGTGAAGTCTGGCACTATCCTGATGGAAAATAACACCTTTCCTGTTCGCTAATTCTGGGCTTTTTTTTCTTGAAGCAATTGATTGGTTACTTGTCAGAAGCTCATAGTACATGATTCTTTTCCAATCCCACCAGATACACAGCATGACTTTCTTAGAATGAAGACCTGCTTTTGAAGTGGCTAAAGTTGGCTCATGTAGCTTATCTTTTTCGTTGAACATTGTTGTAAACGATCCATTTCTCATCACGCGTCAGAATTTGCTTAAAAAAGGGTGCATTTTTATTGAGTTTATTTCTCAGATGAAATGCGACCCAAAAGATTCTTTTCACTCACATCATGTGGTACCCAAACATCAGCGAATTGAGTACCCAAACTTCACTAGATGCTCATGGGTGGTGTTTTTTTTTTTTATAAATTTAGTGTTTCTGCCAATTTCTGCGTTTTGTAATACGGGTTATTCTCAATCAATGTCTTGATTTGGTTGTCATCTGTAGGTGGGGGTCTGCCTGAGTATTCTTCATCAATAAGTGCTACAATTACTAATTCTAATCTTAGAGAACCACTTCCGTACAGTTCTCTCAGCTAAAGCACCTTCACTGTACACAACACATATCTTTGTTGCTTGCGAGGCATCTAGTGTCTAAAATGCACCTTATAATCATTTTCATAGGAATGCAAAATTTATACGAATTAAGTAATTTTAAACTTTCATTCTCTACACATAATCTGAAATGTAAGCATATTATATCTGTCGATAAAATTGACATGTTCTAACGTGTAGGAAAATGAACAACTAAAAAAGCGCCCAATACAATATTCCCAAAAGTTTGAAACCTAAGTTTCGTTCTGGTCAGCATTCATTTTTCATTTTTTTAAACATTAACGTCACTGACCTCCGCTGAAGAAATAACATCCTCTGTTTGGCACTGACCGTCTAAAGGACAATTACTTTTATTACCGCAGTTACATGGGTTGACAACATTAAAGACAAATAAATATGTGTCCATATCAAGTACGATATATGCGATTTCAACCCTTCTATCAGCGAGAAAGTATTAGTATGATGCATTGGATAATACTAAACTATTTGTGGAAGTGAAACCTGAGCATTTAGAAGTCATCTTCCATTGCAGAAAGCCAGTATTATTTTGCAGTGTTGATCCCTGGATCAACCTTGCGGTCTCGGGCTAAACTACAAAGGACGGGGGAGGAGTTTTGCCCCCTTAACATGCAGCATGCAGGCCCACCGGTATGTAGACATGCCCTGGTGCCCATGAACCAAACCCCAGCTATGGGTTAATTAGCTCCACTGCTTTGTGGGAATCTTCGGGAGAAGAAATTGCTAATGAGTAAACACTATAAAAATCCGGTGTGGAGCCCCTAAGGCGGATATAAATAAAGCCTACTACCAAGATAATAAAGAAAAACATCGAAGCAAAATGTACACTTTTGTAGTAATTACTTACAAGTTCTAGAAGGCACGGTGGAGTAATGGATAGCGACTTGGATTGAGGAATCGGAGAACCGAGTTCGAATTCCAGTCGAATCCATTACATTCACTTACGTGCTAATACCCTTGAGAAAGGTGTGAATCCTCTTCTTCTCCCTATAGCCTTGGATGGTAACTGGTCTAGGAGAAGGACAACTCTGAATTCAAACCCGGAGTGTAGCCCCTAAGGCGGATGGACGGCACTTTGTGCTACCCTCCGGCAACTCCTGCACCCGCGCTGGTACCAAACTGTATGGTTCACCCTCTCCTTTGGACTCTGCTAGCAAGGCCGAGAGGGGGAACTAGACGTCTGGGCAGCCCTAGTTATCCATATATTCCGCCCAGGCACGTAGTGCACCGCGCTACTCCATCGTCTCTCGAGACAGACGGATGCCGAACGAACAAAGATCCCTGGATCAAAATATATCGCAATAATGACTTCGAAGTCCCTCAAGATTCATTTGATGGTGCAGAGGTATCTGAACTAATAGGTATATTAACTAAGTAAGTGACTGCAACCGCTTTAATAAAACATACATTGGTTGCACAGAGGGCCAATCTAAGAGGAGATTTTACCACCACACTACATCCATTAGAGCCATAGATACGCAAGATAGCAAATTGTGTTTGGAGACTAAAGGAAATTAATAGAAATTATCAAAAAAGCCGGGCAGTGTTCGTTGGAGCTTCTGCAAACTATGCCAAAAAGAGAAATTAGCCATCACCATAGACCCAAACAACGACGCTCTGCTAAATGAAAGATCGGAGGTATTAGCCAAATTCAGACATTTAAGTAAATATTTATTGTGCATGTACGAACCTGAATGATATTAATTTTTTTCCCCTCTCGTTGGATTATGTTTTAATTTATTTTTTCCTCCGTTTTTCCCGCCTAACTTCTTATGTTTGTATATCATGGGGGTGGAATCTACTAAATTTTTCATTCTGCCTGCCTTAGGTGACCTAACGGTCGAAAACTATGTCGCGTGGTAGTTTATGTTTTAGTGTTTCTGAATATATATATATATATATATATATATATATATATATTAAAAAGAAGAGAAGAGAGGAGAGGTGCCGCAAACGTTTTTGGTTGTAATGTGGATTTATTTAGAAAAAATATTATGCTTTGTTTTACATAATTTTACGGATGTTGACAACTTAAGAAGTACGTGTGTGTGCGTGTATGTGTGTGTGTGTGTGTGTGTGTGTGTATGTACTGGTTCTATGTAGCTTGGGAAATATGTGTGTATATGTGTGTGTGTACTGATTACTTGTGGTGGGATAGTGTGTATGTGCGTATGTGTGTGTATGCGTGTATAGGTACAAATAAGTTTACGAATTCCTCGTAGTAAGACAGTATGTATGGAGGGGAAATATACGCACGCATATATACACGCATGCTGACAGGAACACACCAAAATAGAAACAGATCCAAGAGCACATAGAGGTCACTAAAACATTAAAAGATAAAATGCCGATAACTACTCGCTGGAACAACCTTAATTGTTTTATGACCCTTCGCGCAGAACTCTTCATTGACAATTCTAGAAAGAAATTCGGATTACCAACACACAAACAGAGAATGTCTCATATCGAGAATATCTCACATTGAACATGAAGAAAAATTAATTATTTTTAATAATATTATTTTTAATAATATGTAGAAATCTCCACTTTTACCTGAAGACGGTCGCGAGACCAGAAACACGTGTCGTAGTAAAATTATGTAAAACAAAGCATAATATTTTTTCTAAATAAATCCACATTACAACCAAAAAACGTTTGCGGCACCTCTCTCTCTTCTCTTTTTTTAATATACATATTTTCTCTCGTTGGAACCACTACAACATATTTCTTTTTTATATATATATATATATATATATATATATATATATATATTATATATATATATATTATAATTATATATATATATATATTCGAATATATATATATATATATATATATATATATATATATATATATATATATATATTTTTATGATCAGCTTTCCGTTTAGCAACGTGACCTTGCTAAACGGAAAGCTGATCATTTTACAAATTTTCAGTTATCTGTTTTGGATAAGACTTGTTTTTATGTCCATCGTCTTTGTCAAATTGAACTGAATTGTATTTTAATGAATATTGTCCTGAAGAAGGTTTATTAAACCGAAACGTCAGACGTCGACATTTCATTCATTTTAAACAACATAATTGCATTTAAGGATTTTTGTTTGTTTTTTCCAAATTTTTTCTTCATTCTGTCGGATCTATATCCATTTACATTTGCTTACATATGTATGTATATATGTGTGCATATATGCATGCGTGTATGTATATACACATGTATGCATTTTATATCTGTATGCATGTATGTATACGTGTATATCTCTATATATGTATGCGTGCATATATGTATGTGTATATACATTCATGTGTGTATGTATGCAGGCGTGTATGTGCATATGTTAGTGGCGTGTATTCCTAAGAAGTAAGTTACTAGTTTCTTGCCCTATATATGTATGCATGCGTGCATACATACATATGTGCATATATGCATGCATTTATATATGTATGCATTTAAGTATGTATGTGTGTGTATATATGTGTACGCATATATGTATGCATACATGTATGCGCGTATGTATGCATGTATATATGTATATGTGTATACATGTATGTATGTATTTGTGTATGTATATATGTTTGTATGCACGTATGTATGCCTGTATGTATAGTGCGCATGTATGCATGTATGTATACATATATATGTGTATGCATATATGCATGTATGTGGCGTACTAGGTATGACGATAAGCTACATCCGGCAGCAAGGGTTCTGATTGGGAGATTAGTGCTTTTGTGGAGCGTGGAGCCGCCACTTAATTGCTGGTGTTCCCAGGTCCACCCTTACCCGGACTGGTAGCGCCTGTTAGGATCACAGCGATGGGCAAATAGTTAACGCCAAAATTGGACTCAAAACACTATGAGAGTATAAAAATAGATTTCTTTTAGCAAAAATATCAGAAATACATTATTGAAGAGAATAATAATAATAATAATAATAATAATAATAATCAAAACTGTATCGATTTGAGGTCATAAATTAACATATTCTCTCATCTTCAGTGACATTGTATATTGATTCGATAATATTTTGCCAGCCTTCTCTTGCCTCTGTGCGAGTTTGCGGATTCGTTGCAGACCTTCCTTGATTGTAAACTTCTCCAAAGAAAAAGTAAGATCTTTCTGCCTTGTTCTTTGAATGTCTCGGTTCAGCGTTGTGACTATGGTAGTTCTTGGATGACCCCTGAAAATTTTGGAGTCATTCTTTCAAAATAAAACTACATGACTTTTTTCGCTGGTCATTTGGATCCATTTGCAAAATATGACCAAGAAGTTTCCATCTTTCTTTCGAAACGAACAAAGACAAATGAGATTGTCTTTTAGATCCATTTACAAAATATGTCCAAGAAATTTCCATCTTGTTTTCAAAATGAACATATACAAAGGAAATTGTCTTTCTCAGTATGTAACGTCTTAAATAAGTAATTACTGCTTAGTAACTGGAGCAGCCATTACCTACTTCGCCAAAACATACCCTATTTAAAAAATTGGCATTAAATAATTCATCGTAAAAACAACAAATCGGGTATTTTTGGCAAGGGGTAATACTTAGTGTGGATAGTTTGGTGGAGCATTAGTAAAGAGATTGATTCTCACGGGGTGCCCCATATAAAAATATCATCATCATCATCATAATAATCATCAAAACTGTATCGATTTGAGGTCATAAATTAACATGTTCTCTCATCTTCAGTGCCATTGTATACTGATTCGATAATATTTCGTCAGCCTTCTCTGTCCCCTGCGAGTTTGCGGATTCGTTGCACATCTTCCTTGATTGTAAACTTCTCCAAAGAAAAAGTAAGTTCTTTCTGCCTTGTTCTTTGAATGTCTCGGTTCAGCGTTGTGACTATGGTGGTTCTTGGATGACCTCTGAACTTTTTGAAGTTGGTCTTTTCAAAATAAAACTCCATGGCTTTGTTCATTCCGGATCTATTCGCCAAATCTGTCCTTATCCTACAATGCTCTACTTACTAAGGCTAAAGAATCCAGTCTCTCCCACTATTTGTCCTGACCTGAGCAGGGATTGATTGGTTCATACCTTTTACCCAAGAGCCTTAGCACAAACTGAATGAAACAGCTTTACCCGGAATTTGAACTAGAACTACCGATTTTATTTTACATAACAAATATTTATTTTTCAGCCTACTCTCTTTCTTTGACAAGGCACTTAACCCAGTGGAGAATATTATAGTTACGAAGACTTTGGATAAAAATTCAAATGTATGACGAACTATCATCATCATAATAATCACAAAACTGAATCATCTTCAGTGCCATTGTCTACTGATTCGATAATATTTCGTCAGCCTTCTCTGTCCCCTGCGAGTTTACGGATTCGTTGCAGACCTTCCTTGATTGTAAACTTCTCCAAAGGAAAATTGGGATCTTTCTGTCTTGTTCTTTGAATGTCTCGGTTCAGCGTTGTGACTATGGTTCTTGGATGACCTCTGAACTTTGTGAAGTCAGTCTTTTCAAAGTAAAACTCCATGGATTTGTTAGCTGGGCATTCTGGATCCATTATGTTTGTTGACATTCGTATGTTTTTTTTTTCTTGAACAGTGAGCTGTATTACAGACACATGGTCTGATACTTTCCAACATCGATGTACATTATTCCTCGATTTACTGTTGACAACAAATCCGTTTCCATAATATTTGAA